>JAASGW010000208.1:0-44697 GCA_023334395.1 Phytopythium sindhum
GCGGTGATCAACAGCCCATACATGCACATCTTGTACACGTACGCCCGGTCGGGCGCGTATGTGTGGAAGATGACGACGAAGCCGGTACCGGTGCAAACGCCGAACATGTTGGTCGTAAAGAGCGGCACGTAGTCGTCGATGGCACACGCGTACATGACGAGCGCCGCGTTGTTGACGAAGAACGTGATGACGGGTAGCAGTTGGACCTCTCCCGGTGTCTTCTGCTTGATGATGCGGTAGTAGCCTGGGAACGGTGAGATTCGCGTGATAACGGACGTGACGACCGTCAGCACTGAGAACAGAGACAGCGCGACCGACATGGCGTCTTGAGCTTGGACACGCCACGCCGGTGCGTGCGACGGCAGCGGTGGGCGAAGGAAGAAGCTGCTGGAAAGAACTGCGACCGCGGAGGCACTTGCGTTCCAACAGGCAAATTGATGAATGACTTGTTCGGTGGTGTGGATGGTATGTCGAGAACCCTCGAGCAAATCGGGGCGACACCAAGTTGCTTTTGTACCGCAGTCGGCAACGCATGCACTTGGCATTTGTATGGTCTGTGTGCTGGATAAACGTGACGTGTGTATGAACGGGTTCAACGCGATGGTCGCCGGATTATGCCACCTCTGGTCGATGGTGCGCAACCAGTCGATCGACACGTAACACGGATTGCAGGGCTTGTGTGGTGCGATTCACGGCCGGAAGTTCAACCACAAATCAGTGTGCCGCCCTTGTCCGACATGACTAAATCACTTTCGTTCCTGCCCAGGCTGCACGAGACGCATCTGCACCCGTGGCTGGAGGTCTGACCGCACTGCGCAGAGGTATACGAGACCTCTGTGCGGTTTGCCTGGTGCGCGCCTTCGTGACTCGGCTTGCTACCGAGAAGGTGGGTGCGATTTCGATGGTCGAGGACTCGAGGAAGCTAGGAGAAGTCTCGCACGAGTACTGGGGAGAAGAGTGCGACGACTGGAGCAACTTGGGTCGTTTGTGCTTGGTGATTCATGTATGAGAGGGGCGAGACGCACAGAATGACAAGCATGACGACCACCAGCCCCGATACAGTAGCGCGGTGGCGGCAGCTGACCTCACATCCGCCAGGGAACACAGCACGCATTACGCTGACGGCACTGTGGCAGACATCACATTACGATCGCCACCGGTAGTGACGACCAGCCATTCGAGTCGTAATACATCGCGGAAAACGCGTTTCATGTTGCCGTCTCACACGTAGGTGGTTGTCGCATTGATTGTGAAGTTGCTCGATCGACGAATGCCGTCTTCTCCATGGTTCAAAGCGCTGGGGCGGGGTGTACGAGTACATTGCGTATATTAGGTAGCGCAAGCATAAATGAAGAGAGCACGAGGCGGGGCCATATTAATCTACACGAACAGGGACCGCAGGATGAAATAGCACGTCATGGCCACCACCACGCCAAAGCCAATCAAGAGCATCTGAGCAATCACGCGGCACGCGGCCAGGTCGGTCGCCGTCATCTCGCCACCGCCGAGCTGTTGCTGCTGCACGCGGCGCTGAGCCAGCGCAGACGCGAACTCGCGTGCCTGGGCGTCCGACATCTCGCGCTGCTCCGCGACCTCGGTCGCTTGTACGTGGCGCTGGCGCAGAGCGTCGTGGACGGCGGACGTGTTCCACTCGGGAAGCAACACATCGGCAGGGTCGCTTGGAGGCTCCTCTTTCTCCGCCTTCTTCTCCTCTTCGAGGTCTGGAAGTGACGATGAGCGAATGCCGAACGCAAACGAAATGCCTGCATCCTCCTCCTCGCCGCTCTCGCCGGTCGTTTCGGGGATCGCCAAGCCAGCAACATCATCCTCGTCTTGGCTGTCGAGACCAGCGAGGCGCTTCTGACGCGCCGCTTCCTCTTCAGCCAGTCGATCCAGCACTCGCTGAATCTCGCTCAGCATCGATGGATCGACGCCCATGCGGAGCAGCACCTCCTTCTCGATGCGCGCGGACCGTGCAGCCTTATTCTCCGCGGGCGAAGGTGACTCGGGTGAGGCCCGAGGAGACGGCGACGGCATGGAACCCGCCGCCGCATACATGGGCGTCTGCGGAGTGGTCGACGGCGTCATCGAGTTGCGATAACGCATCGAGGCTGCGTCCGAGAACGCCGACTCGGTCTCGAAGCTCCACCGCGTCTCCGCGACCGAGGACGCTGGCGATGCCGGCGGCTTCTCATCTGACACGTGGAGCTCACCAAGCTCGACGTCAGCCTCCTCCTTCACCTCGACAGCTGGTGCCTTCTCTTCATACTGATCGGATGTTGCTGACTCCCTTGCTGCTGCTGTCTTCGGATGGGCGGCTGCGGCTTTCTCCCGAGTCTGTTCACGCCTCACACGCTCCACTTCAAGCGCATGGAGCAGGTTGGTCGCGAGCTCCGCGAGGAAAATCGAAGCTTCGGGGGACGCAGCGACATCTCCGAGCTGCGCGAGGCACTCGCCAAGCGTCTCAAAGATGCCGCGGCCTTCTGGACTGGCGAAGAAGTCGACGATCGACTGCACCATGGAGAACAACTGCCGGGTCGCCTGTTTGCTCTCGGGCGTGCTCAGCGCCTGCGCCACCCGCGAGGCGGCCGCAACCGAGTTCAGCACGATCTCACGGCCTGGCTGGGACACTGACGCATGAACAAACTGGTCCTGCAGGCGGCTGGCTGTGCCCGCGAGCTGCTTGGCGCGCTCGGCACCCAGCACGCCGAGCGCATTGCTGAGCGCCGTCGACAGCAGGCGCGTCAGGTCGCGCGCACGCTGCGGGGTCATGCGCTTGAGCCGGTCCCAGATGAGCACGCTCAGCACGTACGGGTTGGCCACGGACTGCGCCAGCAGCTGCGCCACGGGACTCACAACCGTTGCGTCTACCTTGGTCGTCGCCCACCTGTCCACCACGTCAACCAGCCACACAGTCAGCAACTCCAGCACCCACATCAGCACCAGGACACACACAACACGACACGCACCGTACGGCGTCGCCTATCATTTCAGCGCGCGCGTGAACGAGCTCGCGGCGAGGAGGAGACGGGCGGGCGGCGCGAGGAAAGCCCGAGTGGACGGCAGGGAGGTCTCGCTAGCCGCCCGGCGAGGAACGCGACGTGAAGTGAAGTGACGGGGACGGGGAGCGAGCGGCCGAGAGCGTGAGACGATGCGACGGACGCGCAGCGAGGGAGGGAGGGGAGGGGGGGAGTGGGGCGGCGGCGCGCGCTTCAGGATTCGCTTCCGCCTCCTTCCACTTAGTTTGATGGTGGTAACGCTCGTATCGTTTTGGGCGTAAATTAGCGACTGAAAGGGGTGGGAGGAGCTGGAGCGATACAAAAAGCAAGAGAGAAAAAATAGGCGCCCGGGAAATAAGAAGAAAGGTCGACGAACGAAGGCAAAAATCAGAGAAAAAGGGCAGGAGAGGGCTTGTATTCGATTAGAAGGTGAGGAGCACCCAGAGTGTTGAAGACCGCATTTCAATAGATATGACAGGGATCTGGTACTGGAGAGCAATTACACACAACGTGACTGCAGAGGGCACTATAGAATAGAGAACGGTAACCGCACTGCAAAATTTAGACGCATTTTTGACGGGTGACAAAGAATTGGCAGAGGGGAGGTGTCGAGCGACGGGGCGACTTATTTAGCGAACGTTCGATGGGCGGTGAGGTGACGCGAAGGTTGTCGCAAACGCCCGCAGGTTGTCGCAAAAGTAGGTACAGTACCGTACCTCGCACAAGTCCATAGCCTAGGGTATTTCTCCAGATACGAAAGCATCCAAAGCTCGATATATAAGCGGCGAAGATGGCGGCGCGAGGGGTGAACGGGGCGGCGGCGGCGACACTGAACGCGCGCTTCATCAAGTGCGTGGGCTGCCGCGTGAACGTGCCGAAGGAGGACATGCTGGAGCTGGGCAAGTGCACGGTCTGCGGGCGCGCGTACGAGCCGGAGGTCGCGGACGGCGGGAAGAGCATCACGATCGAGACCGTGGCATTCGATGCGTCCGCTGCTGCTGTCACTACGCCAACGGCCGTAGCTAAGCCCAGCAAGCCCAAGCGCAAGCGCTGGGCTGTGCTCACATCCAAGAAGGGCCGGACGTACTACCACAACACGGAGACGGGCGAGGATACCTGGGAGGCGCCGCCGGACCTGGACGCCGAGGCGGCCGAGGACGCGTTTGGTGAGCTGGTAGTGGCTTTGAAAGCATGATGAATGCATGACTGACTGACGGTGGGCTGCACTTGTTATGTGGTTGAGCAGTGCCGTTCAAGAACGATGCGGTTAAGAATGCGGTGCTGCGGGAACAGGCCAAGGCGGAGGCGACGCGGATGGGCGTCCCGATGGAGGTGATCGCCCAGGCGCAGCGCCGCGAGCAAGAGGAGGAGCTCGCGAACGACCCCATCGCGCAGCTCGGGGGTCGCAAGGCGGCCCAGCCAGCAGCAGTAACAGCGACCGCGGTAGTGCCCAAGAGAACAGCTGAGAGCACCAGGCTGCCACCACACCCAGAGCATATTGACGAAGGCGAGGAAGCGGCAGAGGACAGAGATGACGACGATCAGGATGAAGAGAAGCAGCGCACCTGCACGGTGATGTGATGCTGCTCGCAGTGAGAATGCATTGAACATGTGTGTGATAGAGGATGAGTGGAGCGGCACAGGCATATCAGCGCCACATGCTGCCCGAACTCTCTCCAAGGTACTGCGTCATGAACGTGTCATCTACTGCATCAAGCGTACTCGAAATATAGTTCTTGGTTTGTCCTCGATGCCGTCGCTCAGCTCCATGCAGCCTCCGGTGTGCCGCTGAAGACGATGAGCTGTCCCGCTCGCATGTCTATGGGAAGCAGCAGCACGCTATGGTTCCCGGCTGATCCGAACCAGCACCGGTAGGCTACAGTTTTGTGTCCATTTCCCGCTTCTCTCGACCCACGCCGCGCATTGCGCGTCACCGCCTGCTCCCTCATCCCACACTCGCATCGACGCGCAATCGGGTCCATTTCTCGCGTGACGAGCAATCACGGTGCGATGTCCGTGCACCTTGCGCTTCGCTGTCCATCGCGTCGGTCCGTCATTTGCCGATTGGCCAACTGGTACGCAAGTCAGTGTCAGTATATCTCCTCCCGCGTCACCTTGCAGCCAGCTCTCACTACCCGCCGCCATGTCGAGCGCTTCCACCACCAAGGTTGCGCTCACGGTGCTCACAATCCTCTCGTCCATCGCGCTGCGGCTCTCGCCATTCCCCGACTACTACTGGGTCCACAAGCACAAGACGACGGGCGAGGTCGCGCTGCTGCCGGTCGTGGCGCTGTTCGTCAACAGCGGCGCCGTGGGGCTCTACGCCTACATGATCGACAACTTCGTCCCGCTGCTCGCGACCAACGCGTTCGGCGTCTGCATGGCACTCCTCTTCATCGGAGTCTTCTTCCTCCATACCACCGACCGCGCGTACGTCTGCAAGCTGTGCAGTGTCGGCCTTGCTGCTTTCATGGTCGTGCTGCTCTACACGATCCTGGCGGACACCTGTGTGACGCATCAGTCCAAGAGTCAAGCGGGGACGGTGCTTGGGTGGATCACGATGGTCACTTCCGTGGCCCAGTTCGGGTCGCCGCTCGCCACGGTGAAGAGAGTCGTTGACACCAAGTCGTCCGCGTCCTTGCCCTTCACCATGTGCCTCATGAACATCATCAACGGCGGCCTATGGGTCGCGTACTCGGCAGTCGACTGGAACGCGTTCGTGCTGGCGCCGAACATCTTCAGCGTTGCGCTGGGCATCACGCAGGTGACGCTGTGGGCGGTCTACCGACCAGCCAAGACCGACAAGATGATCAAGAACTCGGCGGGTCTCCTCTCTGACGACACGCACATCGGCGACTCGGTGGTGATCGAGATGAGTCGCTCGCAGCGCAACACGCTCGAGCGGATTCCCAGCTGCGTCTCCACCGGCAGCGCCGCTTTCATCGAGCTCGCGTCGCCTTTCACGCCATGGAATTCGATCGCTGACTCCCACTAATATAAATCAACACGAGGATATGACTATCACGTCTTTTAGCATCGCGATAATGAATGTGCTTACCAATTGAAATCGTCGCTTGTCTACGGCGATTCAGGATCACGACGACGGTGGCGACGCCTCGACACAGATCGGGTCGTCGTCCTCCATAGCAGCGATCGCATCCTGCACGTCCCGCACGGCGGCGAAGCGTGCGTCCAGCTCGCGCTGGATGTCGGTAGACGAGTGGCCCATGCGTGTCCAGATGCGCACCTGGCGGAAGTAGTCGTCGTAGATCTCGGCCGCACAGACGGGGTAGAAGCGCTCGCCTTCGGACTCGGCGATCTCGCTCAGGTGCTGGATGCCGAACGGGCTGTTGATGAGCACGCAGCACTGCCGTGGGTCCGCGACGCTGCCCGACGTCAGGCTCGCGTGCACGGCGTTGATAGTCGCCGCGGTCGTCGGGTAGTACACGAGTCGCGGTAGTCGCGTCGGTGGGACCGTCTTGGTACTATCCCTGTTGTCGTCCCCAGTGGATTTGTCCCCGTTCTTGGCGGCTGCGCCATTCGCAGAGCCATTGTTGACCGCCTTCGATGTGTCGCTATTCCCGACTTGCTGGTCTCCAGCCTCTGCTGGAGATAACACGGTGTACCCGTTGGACTCGAGCAGGAACTGCAGCGGTCGGTAGTTGCGCGGCGTCACGTCCAGCACAATCGTTTTGCGCTCGTCCACGAACCGCGCGCACCACTTGAGGATCGCGAGAAGAAGCGGCGCCTTCGCGTCAATGAGCACGTCGACCTCCTTCTTCAGCTGGATACGCTCCTGAACCGTCACTGCCCGCGTCCCGCCCGTCTCGCACTGCTGCCGCGCGTCGCCGAGGAACACGCAGAGGCTCCGGAAAGGACGTTTCAAGGCTAGCGCGGCCTTGCGCTCAATCAATCGGTACGCTTGCGCTGCGTCTTCGATCGTCAGGTCGCTGGTTTCGCTCGCACGCCGCAGGTCGTGCGCGCTGTCCAGCCGCGAGGCATCCGCCTCCATGCACAGCACGAACTTGCCCGTGGTCGTGCGCAGCATGAAGTCCTCATCGATCTCGAGCGCGGCCCACGAATGGCGGTAGCCGTAGCGGCCGGCTGCCACGTGCCAGATGCACGGCACGCGCCCGTTCATCGACCAGAGCGCCACTAGATGGCGAATCAAAGCCGGCTGCTCGTACACGGGCAGGATGTGCGCGCCGTATCGCGCCATGGACACCTCGGTGACGTCGCTACTGGCTCCGGCGAGGCGGATGATGCGCTCCTGGATGCCTCTCAACGGCGGTTCGTGGCCGGCAAACACGCTCTCGCTGTAGCTCAGCGCTGCGCTCATGCTGGAGCGCATGATACTCAGCAGCTGCGTGATGACCATTAGTCCTGCAACCATGCAGCGGAGCGTGGCGACGCGGTCAATGCTCAGCCTCTGCGCGGCATCAGTTGCGGATTTAGAAGGGTCCAGTGCAGCCAAGAGTGTCGACGGCTCCAAGTCTAGCGCTCGCGCGATGAGCTCGGGGTTGCGCGAGTCCCACAGACAACTCGCGAGGAAGTTCTCGCTCGCGTACTTGGCCACGAACCGCAGCGCATCCCTCATTGTGACGACGGCGTCGATGGAGGAGAAGGCGTCGACGTGCGCGGCGTCGGCAGGGACGGCCGCGAGCAGAAGCGTCGCCTCGTAGGCCGAGAGGGAGAGCACGCCGCATGAGCACACGCTGAGTATGGCGAGCGCCGACGGCTGGCAGACGCCGCGAAAGGCGGCGCGCGCGATGCGGGCGAGCACCTGGGCGTCCCGCTTCATGTCCAGCAGTGCCGACTGTTCCTGGTCCAGCGTCGACCGCCCTGGGAACTCGTCCGACGGCTTCCACATGACGTCGCCGAGCCGCGTGCCCGCTGACGTGGTCGCGGAGGAGGCCGGAGGAGGCGAAGATGGCGGGGCATGCTGCGGTTTACCAGTACCGTTGCTGGCCGAGAGCAGCGACGGGAGGAAGGGGCGCCGCCTCCCGTGGCTGTCAGGCGCCGACGCCTGCTGCACGCGCCGCAGCAGAGCCTGGAGACGCGCCGCCACCTCCTTCCGCATCGTCGATCGACCTCTGGCCAGCGGGTTACGCGTGACAGTGACGAATTTCTATAGTGGCTGCTGAGATCTTTTTCTTCAACCAACTTTTGGCGGAGGTTACGTCGTTCAGACGACTTCCGCGCAACATTACACTGCATGGTAACCTCAATCTCACACGTCACATATGTGTGACGTGTGCAAAATGTCCCCGTATTAGTGAAACCCTTCCAAATTTATTATAATGGGGACAAATAGAACGTTGTCCGAATGTCGTCTGAACGGCAGAGAGCGATCGCCACCTGAAAAAAAAACGAGGGAAAGAGCCCACCAAGAAAAATGGAGGACCACGAGGAGGAGATTCACGCCGGGGGCTCTGACGCTCATGCGGCGCACGCGTCGTCTCCGGCTACCCACGGTGCATCTTCGCCTGTTCTCACGGGCGCGGCGTCTAAGAACGGGTTGCAGCTGTTGTACAACCTCCTCGCTATCGCGTACCACGTGCTCGAGGAGACAAAGCATGTGAACCTCAAGCCGCCGCTCCAGCCGAGCTCCAAGCTCTTCACGGTCGACGCGCCGGCGCCGTCGTCGCCCCCGCGCTCACCTGGACCTCCCGACTCGCCGCAGGAAGACAGCGGCAGTACCCAGGAAGCGAACGGAGGAGCCATGGCGGCGGCGCAGGCGCTCCATACCGGCCACCCGATCGTGATCCCGTACTCGCCCGAGGAAATCCAGGACTCGTTCACCAAGATCGCGACGCTCAAGAACCAGTACATCAAGATGAGCAACGACTTGCTCGCCATCGTCAAACAAATGGAGGCGAAGACCGAACAGAGCTCCCCCGCGGACAAGGTGAGCGAGTCATGCACTGTCAAGACCGAGTGGGTGGAAGTTCGATCGCCTCTAATTCTCGGGTGTCTTCTCGTGCTATGTTTTGATTCAGGAACACCTCGCAAAGCTCGTCGAGCGACGCAACCAGCTCCGAAGAGTACGTTCCGCCTTGTGTATCATGCATGGACGAGCGTCGCAGCCCTTCACCGACTTTGATCGGGTTCTTGACGTGAATGCGTTGTGGTAACTGTGGAAACAGGAGGTGTACGAGCGCAACGTGGTAATGAAGTGCCTGATCGACCGGCTGCGCCATCTGCAGCACTCGATCCGCATCATGAAGGGCGGCAGCGCCTACGCGCCCAACATCATCATGGAGAGCGTCTAGACCCAGGCACTCGACAGTAAACGTGCCTTTTCATTAACAAGGAACAACATTCCCACCCCGAATGCGTGCGCATCGACGAAGAATACAGGGTTACCCTACATATGTCCGATTGAATCCGCCCCATAACTCCAGCTTACAGGGTTCTGCACCATTCCCATACTAATGTTAATACATTTTTACGAGATTTCTTGCGACAACCCGTAATAGGACAGAAACTAAAGGACAGAAGACACGAACCAGGTTGCATCTTGCCTCACAATCCAAATCGCGCCAAGCCTCGCAAGTCGAAGCGAATCAACCAAGCACCAGCAAGAAGAAGAAGAAGAAGAAGAAGAAGAAGATGGTGGTCCCGCCGCGCTACGTGAAGTCCGTGGCGCTCAAGAACTCGACGGCGCACGCGGTCAAGGTGACGGCCGTGTTCGGCTCGGACGAGCAGGAGGCCGAGGGCAACGCCAAGATCCGCGAGACGCACGAGATCGCGCCGCACGCGGAGCTCAAGCTGGGCGAGCACACGTACGACATGGGCTCGTGGACGGCCGTGGCGGCGCTGAACTCGCTGGAGGTCGAGCCGGCCGCGGGCGGCGCCGGGCAGCTCGGCAAGACGCACTTCACACCCGAGGTCAGCGGCATCGTGGACGTGCTGCACGTCGAGATCGGCGCCGGCGCGACCAACCTGACGCTCGCCGCCAAGCAGCACTAGCGTGATCGTACGCAGTTCAATTTGGCCAAGATGTGACGGCACGGAGGTCGACAAGCAGCCGGGACTACAGGTCAATACAGTATGAAGCCCTTTACGATGCCTAACATGCGCACAATCTCCTTCTCAATGCTCCCAACGATAACCGGATGACATCTCCCCCCCTTCGATTGCTCGAGACGGCCGCTGCTGCTTCTGTTCTGATGTTAAATACTGTACCAAGCGCACGCTGCCACCACAAGACGCTCGCTCGTCTTGCTCGTGGCTTCCACCCGTCGATCCTGTGCTTGGCGCCTTCGCTCATCACTGGGGCAACGCGCACTACCCGCCCGTCGACTGCTCCAGCAAGCCTCACACGATGTGGTTGTCGGGCAGACTGGCAGGCGGGCGGCCGTACATGACCATCGACGAACCGCTGGACACCAAGTACCCGGGCAGCGGCTGGTTCGTCCCGTGCTCGTCGTGCTCGTCGCCAGAGTTGGAATAGTACGCGCTTCCGGCATCAGATCGCGGCGTCTGGGGCGTGGCGGGCGTGCCTGGTGTGTGCGGCGCGGGGAGATACTGCGCGGTGCCGTTGGTGGACGCGGGTGTGTAGGACTCCTCGCTCGGCGTGTTGAGCTGCTCGTGGCTCGGCCTTGAGAAGCCCAGCTTGACGTGCAGACTGAACCCGCGTGCGCGGTCGTTGCCGCTGCTCTGCCGCTCCCTCCGGCTGCTCTCGCGCTCGCGGATCTCGCCGCTCTGGTTGCTCAGCACCTCGAGGTCGTCGTCCACCTCGGCCTCGATGACGGCCTGCTCCTCCTCCTCGCTCTGCACGCTCCGCTCCGAGTTGCGCGACACGCTGTGCGTCTGGTTGTCGCTCGGCTTGGTATTGTTCTCGGGCGCGTTCTGGCCCGCCTTCTTACCGGAGCAGCAGCCACATAGGCGCGCCAACAGCGAGCGGCGAGGCTACAGAGACACCAAACACCGGTTAGAGACCCATGGGCGACAAGATGCCGAGGTGGGAACGCGTCCATTGTATAAATAGCCGCCGATATATGGCGATGGAGGGCGTAAGTACGCGTCAAATGGGGTACACACGTACGTTGGAGGCGTTCTCGCGGTCGTGCGCCATCTTGCGCTTCCGTTGCCGCACAATGTAGTCGTACGTGGTGATGTTCTCGTAGCCTGCCACCATAAGAGAGCCATCAATTAATACATAGGCGTTAGCGACTCGTACCGATCGCTGCCGGCAACTGTGAGAGCGTGTGCGGACGTACATAGCTGGAAGTGGAACATGGTGAGCTGACCGATCATGAACAGCCACGGCACGAGGAACGCGAGCATCACGATGTGGATGACGCGCAGTGTCACCAGCGACACGTGGTAGTCGTCGTTGACGCACAGGCCCGTGCTGTCGTCCTTGCCTGAGGAGCAGCCGAACGACGTCGCGAGCCGCCTGCGCATCGTGTCCTCGCTCGTGTAGCACGAGACGAGCACGAAGATGCCGAGCGCGATCTGGATGGCCAGGAACACGGTCGCGCCGATAACCGAGCTCAGGAAGTACTTGTAGTTCTTCTTGCCCACGCAGTTGTTGAGCCACTTGCAGTGGTGGTCGAACACGGCCACGCACTTGTCGCACAGCCGGCAGTGGCGACTCTCGTTGTGCCTGCCATCCATCATGAGACCACATTAATCAGTCACCATGACGAGCAGCGTGGAGTGAGGGAAGAGTGCCACGTACACGTATTTCATGCACACATTGCAGTACACTTGGTCATCGGCGCGCGTGTTACGCACGTCCGTCTACACCATCAGCACACCGTCAGAGTTAGAGAACCACCTAGAGCATTGAAGCGTGTCGCTCCGCGATCGTCGATAAAACGCACCGAAGGGCGCAGGATGCAGTCGTCGGCGGGGTCGGTGCCTGTGCAGACGACGACCGAGACCGTCATGATGACGCAGGCGGCGGCGTAGATGACGGACGCGGTGATGGCCGTCGTTTCCTGAAGCACGGGCGTGTAGAACGCGAAGAAGAGCGCCATGATGAGGGGGAACACGACCCACGTGACCAGCTGCAGCGCGTGGAACGGCATCTTCCACCCGTTCTTCCTCATGGCGCCGCGCTTCTGCCTGTCTGCTTGCACGCGATGAAGTGGCGGCGGCAATCGGCCAAGTGAGGATGCTGACGGGGGTGTCCTTCTTCTTTCCTCCACTGTGGGCGAACCAGGAATCGCTGGAGCACCGCTGGGGCGTCAAAAGAACGAGCGAAGACAGGAGAAGAGGACGAGGACGGCGGCGGGGGCGGCCTCGGTGTCACTAGCCTGCGCGATTGCCCGCGTGCTCGTGGACCAGAAGAAGCCGGCGTCGCGTGCCGACTTGCGCTGGGAAATGCCCCTCGCACTCTGGGCGGGAGGGACCATCACTCTGCCACCCTTCTAATTCCGATACAAAGTCGGGAAAGGACTAGCAAAAAACCTTACCGCAGGGTACAACTTGTGGGACAAGTGAGGTTTTGGAGTGCTGTCAACATGGCCAGTTTCTGCCGAAACCTCTTTAAAAAAATAAAATGACATTAACATTTTTATTAAATTCATAGAGGTTATAAATGTGCAAGCTGTTTTGTGAGCTTGAAGTCGATGGATCCTGCCAAAGACGATACATGTCGTGTCAGCTGATGAAGTTACGACGTCCATGCTGGCAGTGAGATCGAGAGGCACCGCCATGAATGGCACTAGCATATCTCGACGGTACAGTAACACGTTTCCAGCTCCCAAATCATGCGCGCCATGGATTCCCACTGGCCAGAACCACCCCACCGTGACCATTACACCTCCTACTTTGGTCGCCTGGCGCTTACAGACCGCCTTCCATTTCATTCCGCAGAATGTCGGCCGACCCGTTGTGGTTCACTGGGAGTTGGCTGTGAGTCCAAAGTGTATCCAACTACCAGTCGGGTGATTCCAGCGCAATGATACTGTACAGGCCACCATGAGTTCAGTGTGGCGGGTTCACCGCATAACTCGATATCGAAAATGAGAAAATACAACATGAGTTCACAACAGCAACACAACGAGCAGCTACTGCAGCTCAAAGGATCAACACGACGTCGCTACTGCTCGCTTGTGATCGGAGATGCAGCGCTCCACCTCCGTTAGCACGCTGGGAGATCTCTCAATACCACCATTGCTGTGTTCTCATGCCCACATTTCTCAGCTGTATGTTCGCGTCGTTCATACCTCCCGAAAGGACACGACGACATGGAGACGCAACGGCTCGCTGTCGGCTTGGGCCGGGCGGTCGTTTCGCCACCAAGAGCTTTCGAGACTCAGCGCCTCCCTACCTTTAAATCGGTCCATTGCACCAGCAGACTCCCGAAGCGCCGGTCTTAACGCTGCTGCATCGTCACCATGGCTTCGCTGCGATGTACGGATGCGTCGGCGAGTGAGGTCGTTGGTCGGTGTTCTGGTAGTCTAATGGATTGCTGAACTGCCACAGCGGATGAGCCCGAGATCTCTGACGTGATAAATGCGGAGGACGAGGAGGAGATCTTCAGCAACGACGTGGGCGAGGAGAACACCGAGGTCCGAGCCGAATGACATGCTCTTGGAGACTGCCGTGGAGTGATCTAACGCACCTACGCTGGTTGACGACGACGTGCAGGAGACCAAGTTCGACGAGATGATCGGCGTCCTGCAGGACGTCCTGATCGATCCCGAGTTCGTCAACATGCAGAACGACTTTTGCCTCAACAACTGCGGTGGGTGTCGTACATTGCCATGGCAGCCGGGCCGAGGGATGCGATAGACCTAACTGTGATGCGCTTCCGTGCAGAGGTATTCGAGAACAAGACGGAGAACAAGCTCATCTACACGGATATCTTCCGGCAGTACACGGCGCTCATCGGTAAGTTTTCTCCATGTCAGTGGAGCTCCAGTCTCTTCTCGTAATCTGACCGGTTGTCGCTGTGTGGGCTTATGACAGAGAACTTCCTCGAGCAGCACCTGACAGAGAAACTTGAGGTCTGTAGCGGATAATAAGTGATTCGTCCGCCAACTTCTACTAACGCGTCAATCATGTGGAACCCACTGCAGCACTTCTCGATGGACGAGCTTTGCCTCCAGATCCAAGAGCACGAAGGTCGGCGACCAAGATCTCCTCTTGCTTAGAGTACAATTGCTGCCTTACTGACGATGGCTTCGCGCTCATGTGACTACGCTGCAGATGAGATTCCTTTGGACGTGATCGACGTGCTTCTGAGCTGCTCGGACTTTGAAGAGTTCAAGATCCTAATGCTATCGTTCAAGCAGAACGAGACGCCCAACTTCGAGATCATGGGTGACGCGCTCGTCTGCGGCGGCGACTAGGCAGACAGCAGGCTTGTCCCCGTGATTGATTTAGGCCGTAGTCAGCAAGAGTAAACGGTTTCTTATCGAAGGGTGTGGCCGAGACATCGGTATGAAATACTATAATCCTGCCCACTCCAAAGCCTTCGCTGATTCGGTTTACATGGCCTGTTCGTATTGATAAATACAGCGCGGCCCTATCCTTTATAGCTCGAGAGGAAGGACAGCATTAGTTGAGAATGAGCCGAGTCAGTTGGCTACATCATGGTGCATCCGCGGCCGCAAGCGCATTTCGCCATCACTTCGGCCTCCAGTTGCTCGTCCGACGACGAACGCGCGTGCTGTAGATGGAACAAAAGTCGACATCACTCGTTAGCAAGTTGAGATAACTGAAAGATCACCGCAAAAACCAGTGCACCTTTGCCTTGGTTCGCTTCTTCTTCCTCTTGGATACCTTGGTCTGCTCCTCCACCTCGGTCACTTCCTCCGCGACCGCATACGCCGTCGAGTCCGCCTCCACCGTCTCCGACTTGGCGCCGTCCATGAGCTCCGTGTTCAGCTCCGACCCGCACATACGATCTGGCACCATGACCACTATCTCGGTGTCTGCTACCGGGGCTTCGGGCTTGCTCTCCTCCTCTTGTTGTTCCTGAAGCGCCTTCATCATCTCTTCATTCGCCTCTGCCTCAATGTCAGTGATCATGTCGCTCAGCATCTGACTCAGTTCTTGAAGTTCATCAGCTGATAGCGCCGCCATTTCCTCCTCCGCCTCCGCGTTCTCGTCTTCAGCAGTCTTCTCTTCTTGAACCACCTCGTCCACCTCCGATACCGCTTCGGCTGCGTTTTGAGGGTCATTGAGTGCAGGATCAGCATCATCGTCCACGTCCTCGGCCTCGAGGGAATCGTGTTCGGTACCTTTCAACGATCCAGCGTCTACAGACTCAATGGCTTCAATGGGCTGGTTGCACTCGCCACTCTCGAGGTTCTGCTCGAGCTGCTCGAGCTGGTCGAAGATCTCCTCATCGTCGTCCTCATCTTCTCCAGCCACCTCTTCCTCGATCGGTGACGGTGCCGCTTCAGCAGACCCCACGGCAGCTCTAAATCCATCGACGATCTCAACGCCTCGAGTCTCTTCGTCACTCGGTGAGTCTGGTGCCATATCGCTAGAGCCGATCAAACCCTTGAGCGCGGACGCGTTCATCCCGGCCTGCTCGAGCTTTGACAGCGCCATCTCAACCTGAACATTTTCACGAACGCATTAGGCAATGCTGCATTCGCGGGAACCACTCCATGGTGATTGACGCACCTCCTGATTAGAAAAGCTCATTGCGGCCGAGTGCCTGGCAACGGGCTGGAAGTCGTGCCCCGAATGCTCAGTAGAGAAGCTCATGAAGTGCTGGACGCAGAAGAGGACCTGTGCAACACCGGGGAATGCTTTAGACGATACCTTTCACAGGCCACTGCGTTAATGCTGTAATGATGGACGCACCTGCACCATGTTGGTGCCTTCGTACAGATCGTCCGTGCAGAACAGCGAGAGGTCGTTCATGCCGAGCCTGCAGTTTACCGATCCAGTTAGATCAGCGCGTTTACGCTTTGGCCCCAGCTGATACTCACGCCTTGCACTGCTTGAGGAAGACCGAGATGTTTTCGCGCTCCTTCCACGGCGCCATGCGCAGCGAGTACTTGCGGCTGATGGGCGAAATCGCGCTCGCCGCCGCTTGAGGGAACAACACCTCCATCTACACGCCCACACATACAATTCGCATTCGTTAGTGACGTCGTGCCCACTCCATCCAGGTCAGGACAAGCTTGTCGCGTACCAACTCGCGCAGCACGATGCCAGACTTGAGCGTCTCGTGCAAGTCGCTGGTCGGCAGCTTGCGCTTCAGCACGCCCTCGATCCACACCATGATTTCCTGCATCCCATCAGAGCGATTAGTCAGTGTCGATGTCAGTACTACCCGTGAAGAGAGCTCTGACGTACTCGCTGTCGCTTGAGGTATTCGAGCGCGAGTGCCTTGTTGGTGGCCCACTTCTCCGACAGCGACAGGCTGCGCTGGTGCTTGCCGCCCATGGGCGACGACAGCCCCGAGTCCATCGCCGCCGCGCTCTCGCCCTCAGGCGTCACCTCGATCGTCAGCTCCATGGCTCTCGCGTTAGCTTGCAGCTCCTCTCGCGGCTTGTTTTAGGTGTCTGAAGCCCAGAAGATGGACGAATGTGCAGTGGTTTCCTGCATCTTCCCGACAATCTATCTCTGGATCGGTCTCTATCTTTAGCAGCTAGACAAGCATGGGACTCGCCACGCCCTTTCGTTTTTACGTTTTTCGTCATTAAAAGCGCTCACACGTCGCAGAAAAGGCTGCTGCCACCAGCAGGTCTAACCGAGGCACATCCCGCCACCGAACCCGTACTTAAGCGGGAATCGCTCCAGCCAACCACCAAAGGAACCTTGTTGCCAAAGTATGAAGACTTCCAGAAAGCATTAGCAGAGACCGAAGGCAGGCAGGATGATCCGCATCGTGGCCGGCACGTACGAGGGCCTGCTGTACGGCTGGGAGCTGCTCACGACCCGCAATGGTCCGGCCAAGATGAAGCTCACATTCGGCTACTCGGCGCACTCGGAGTGCATCAAGAGCGTCGCGCTCATGGCGGCCAAGCAGGGCAAGACGCTGCTCTCGGGCAGCGCCGACGAGATGATCAAGTGCGTTGCGCATCGTGAGGCATTGCTGGTGGTGCTCTGGCACGTGTACTAACGGAGAGCGCGTGCAACTGATTGACCAGGATCTACAATGTGAGCAAGCGCGTGGAGGTGGGCAGCCTGATGGAGCAGCACGGCGCCATCACGTGCCTCGAGTTCTTCGGGCAGAGCCACGTGCTCAGCGGCAGTGCCGACAACTCGATCTGCATCTGGCGCACGTCCGACTGGAACTGCCTGCACATCCTCGGTGGCCACAAGTACGTATCCCATGATACTGGCGGTGGTAGGTGTCAAGCTAGACTAACGCCAGCTCTGTTCGTATGATGTAGGGGCGAGATCAACGCGGTGGCGGTGCACCCGAGCGGCAAGATGTGCTTCTCGGTCGCGCGCGACAAGACGCTGCGCATGTGGAACCTTGTGAAGGGCCGCATCGCGTTCATCCGGCGGCTCGAGAAGGAGGCCAGCCTCGTGCTCATCTCGCAGAAGGGCTCGCGCTACGCCCTCGGCTTCGGCAACGAAGTGTCCGTGTTCAACATCAACGCCGAGGTAAAGTGCCGCTTCGTTATTGCCATGGCTTGGCGACACATGGTCATCTCACATTGTATGGGATCGTTGTCATGGGGTAGCTGGTGGGCACGCTGCAGCACAAGCAGCGCATCCACTGCGCCGTGTTCGCTACGGACGATTACGTCGTGTGCGGCGGCGACGACAAGCATATTTATGTCTGGAAGACGAACGGAACGTACGTACTGCATCATGAACGCATCACCGATGGTTAATTTCATATCTTCTAACAACGCCGTCACCATTATCGACCACCAGGCTGGTCGCCAAGGTTACGCACACGGACATCACGGCGCGCATCCGGTCCATGCAGGTCGTGTACGCGCAGGGCGAGGACAAGCTGCCGTGGGTGGTGGTCGCGACGTCCAACGGCACCGTGCAGGTGTGGGACCTGGCCACGTTCAAGCTTGATCCGCTGGCTCCGGACGAGGCCAACGCGGCGACGGCGCCCGTGGCGTCGACGACGCTGATCAGCAAGCCCCGCATGACCTGCCTCAGCGCTTGCCTGGCGACGGAACCAGAGGCCGACGCGTCGAGTGGGAATGCGGACGCATCCAGTGCGAAGCCCAAAGTCAGCCGCAAGAAGTCCAAGCCGAGCTCGAGCGCCGCTGCGTCGGCTCCTCGCGTCGTTGTCGAGATGGACGACGCGGAGGCCGAAGAGAGCGAGGAGAAGAAGGAGAAGGTGGAGTCAACCCCGAAGACCCAGCAGAAGAAGCGCAAGGCGCCAGAAGGCAAGCAGGAGCAGCCGAAGAAGCCCAACCAGCAGCAGCAGAAGAAGAAGACCAAGAAGGGAGGGCGCGCCTGATGCGACTAACATGCATCAAGCGATGGCTACACTCGATAATAGACAATGTGTTGTGCGTCGCACACTAATTGGTTCATCCTCATCCGTATTTCACGTGGTGCACACTAAGTTACGCTATTCAGGTCCTATTGTATAGAATTTGCATGCTATACTAGGACGGTAGGGCCGACTGGCCGCCGCCCCAGAGATACATTCCATGGCGCGCAGCAAGCAGCAGTGGCGCGCCGAGAAGAAGCTGGCGCTGCGGCTGGCGCCGCGCGCGCCCGTCCCGCACGCGGAGATGGTGCAGCTCAAGGCGGAGCACCCGCAGCTGCGCACGGACGTGGCACAGGCGCCCGTGGTGGCTCCAGCGGCGGCTCCAGCGACGGCGGTGATCGACCTCACGGTCGAGGACGAGGAGGAGGAGGACGAAGAGATGGGCGTGGTGGCGATGAAAGAGGACGCGGAGGGGGGCACGAGCGTCGTACGGCCGTCGGCCGAGTCGGACGTTGCCAACAACAGCGTGATGGACGTCAGCGGGGAACGACTGGCGGAGGGCAACGCTGACGAGGAATCCGACGTGGACGAGGCCTGGCCACAGGTCGGTGCTGGCAGTGCGGAGGCCGGCGCAGGGACGCCCGAGACGCAGGAGCTGGTGAGCGAAGATGAAAGAGGCGGTGACGGAGACAGCAACGTCTACAACCAGGGACTGGTGAGTCGTCCTGCTGCGGTGGTAAGTAACGTGCTGCTGCTCGACGACGACGAAGTGGAAGAGGACGAAGCGCTGCCGATCGTCGCAAAGGAGTCCACTCACGAGTCAATTTGTGATGCTACGACCACGAACACGGATACGGCGCCTCAATCGACTACTTCTGGCGGCGAGGATCTTGCGGTGACAACTCCGGCGACGGACTGGGCGGGCCGCATCCTTCGGATCGTCGAGACAGCGGCGCTGGAGGGGGAGAACCTGGAGGACGGAGAGATCTTCGAAGAAGGCGCGGTGGTGACGTCTCCGACGTCGGTCAAGCGCGCGATTGCGCTGGAACGACTGGCATCGCGAGATGACAGCGGCTCGGACGTGTCCGTAGCGATGACGCAGCAGGCTGCACACGTGCAAGGCACGAAGAAGAAGCACAAGAAGCGTGGGAAGAAGAAGTCCAAGCGGAAGCTCGAGGCCATGATGACGGACTTTGCCCCACCGGAGACGCCCCCAATTGGGTTTGAGCGCATCACGCGGCAGCATTCGTTCGCTGGTGAACCCACCGGCAGCTACGAGACTGCGCCTCCTCCTGCAGCACTGATGTCAGTCTCTGCGCCTGCACCTCCATCGTTTGGAGCTCCACCATCATTGTTTGGCGCTTCGCCGCCTCCGCAGCCTAACATGCCGCTCGGTATCCCTCATGTGAACCACCAAGCCTTGTCAAGCTACCGCCAGTATGAGAACGTTCCACCGCTACCATTGCCGCCACTCCCGCCGTATGAAGACAACCAGATGCTGCGCGTGAATCGGCAAGGCAGCGTCGAGATGTTTAATGGCAACAGGCGCATAATGCCGCCGCTTCCGTTGCCGCCAAACCACGTGATCACTCCACCTGGCCACGGAGTGGTAGGTGACGGCTTCAAGTATCGGAGCATTCCTTCGAGAATACCTCCTCCACCGCCTATGGTGCGTCACGCCCAGCAGTCGCACAGTGCTGACAGCTCTGCTGCTAGTTCACCCGCCCCAAGCTTCGAGTCGCCGCCAATTCGCCGCGACGATCGCTTGATGTCGTCGACTCCGACAGCAAGTATCAACGGTGCTGATCCAGAGGAGCTTGCCGATGACGGAATGGATCTGGACATGCTGCGCGCCATGGCGTTGCGGACTAAGCGCATGAGGCGATCACACCCTTCAGCCCAGGCAGCGGGATCAAACGCAGCGGAGAGCAGCAACAAACAGTCGGACGCTACGAGTGGAGAGGGTGGCGCAAGCTCCCAGCCAAACAGTGAAGCACACGACACGGATAACCTTGATGAAGACGCGCTGCTCGCCATGATCCGCAGTTCGCAGAAGCGCAAGCGTACGCAGAAACAGGGACACTCAGCGGATGAGGCTCGTACGTCGGTCGAATCAAGCACGTCTGCTGCTCCGACCGACGCTGCCGTTGGCTCTAAACAGTCTGAGAGCGCTGCGACGGAAAAGAGCGCCAAGAACCTCGATGATGAGACGGCGACGGAAGCACTTCCGGCGTCTACTACAATCCAAGTTACTGCCAGCGTCCATTCGTCTTCGAAGGCACCGCCTCCTTCTTCAATCAAAGAGTCAACGACGGCTAGAACGACTTTGACTGAGCTGCCGCCGACCCCTGTGGTCCGCCCGTTGACGGCGTGCTCGCAGTCGCTGGTGATTCGGTTAGGCGAGGACGACTTGGTGCTTGCGGACGACGACGATGTTGCGATGCTCAACAGTCCACACTCCAACACCGCGCCGTCGCAGAACGTGCAGGATATCCGCTCGGCAATAGACGCCATGCGTCGCCAGATTGCAGAGCGGGAGAAAGCGCGGGCTGGTGGCAACAAGGGGGCAGGTGCGCCATTCTTGTCGTCGGCGTCATCTTCTTCGTCATCTAGTTCCAACTCGCTTCAGCCATCCCCGCGTTCTGATGGCCAGAAGAAGGTAGCAACTGCGAACCCCGGGATCCAGGTTGTGACGAGTTCGTCTTCACTTCCCAGCCCAGCCGCATTGCAGGCGGAGATACGCGCCATGAAGGAGCGAATCGCCGCCAAGGAGCGGGAGAAACAGCGCCAGCATGAGCAGCAGCGACAACTTCTTGCGTCAAGTGCAGGCGAGCCGACCACACGAGCAAGAGAAGCGGCGGCGATGCTAGCGATGGTGATGACCGCAGCGCCGTATTCTTGAATACCAGGCGCTCGCGCTTGTGTCTTTGCTGGCTGCACAGCAGACCGAGGACTGACGCCTGTGCGTTTGTTTTGTGGTGGCGTGGCATCCGTGGATGGGTCTCTTGGGCGGCGGGAATCGGTGCCACGCTCGACGTCTTCGTGTTGGTGTGTGCTCGTGTAGGAGGAAAGCCGTGGCGATCTCGACAACGCTGGCGACCAACCGACCGCGAGCAAGGACGTATCGCTGGTCAAGCGGTACAGGAGCCAGTACGAGGCGTGCAAGGCCGAGATAGAGGAGTCCAGGCGGCAGCTCGCGCTCGTCAACGCCGAGGTCGCGCGGCTTGAGCGAGAGCTCGCCGTGGCTTCCGGAGCGAACGGGAGTCCAGCGCAGACGCACGCGGTCAGCACGAGAGGATAAGGCGGCAAGCTATCCAAGATATTTATGCCGCGCCAGTCGATACCGGGACATCCAAGGAGACCGAGCGCTTGTCAGGTGAGTCAGGTAAGCGGCGGATGACTTGCAGCCCGCTCGCCTGTTGCTGTGGGTAGTACTGGAACAGAGACGTTCATCCCGATATGAGGGCTGCGCCAAGACACACAACTAGAATAGAGTCGTAGAGCTATCGCAATGTGGGCGGACGCCATTGCGTGCTGCTCGTACTGGAGCGCTAGCGTCGGAGGGAGAAAACGAAGAATAGCACGGCTGAGAGCGGCTGTTGCACCGCTGGCTGTAGCATACAAGAATCAGCATTTTGCCATCGATTGATCAAGGCGTCTTCGAAGTGGGGATTATGGTCTGTCCGTCTCTGACAATCGATTCTGTGATTCGACGCGCCATGCTTCACCACCGCGCTATGAATGCACGAAGTAGTTTACTTGTTTCTCGTCGTGATCAGAGAGAACAGGAACGCACCGCATTGCATCTTCAGGTCAACATGTTCGCACATTACAACTTCATTAAAACAAGAGAGCAAGCTGCGGCGGATGGCGGCGCCGCCCGCTGACCCTCCAGGCACGGCTGAGGAGAGCCCACTCAGTGCACAATTCTCGGCGGGGAGCACAATGCGCATACTGTCCGCGGACTCGAGCTTGAGCAGGTTGCGCAGGTGCTTCTTAAGCTGGTGGATCTTGAGACGGTATGACGTCATGAACAGCGTGCACTCGAGTTTCGTGAGGGTTTCATAGCGGGACCGTACTTGCCCAATCCATGGAGTTTAGCTAACGCAGTATTCACACTGTTGGCTGTATGTGTCGCTGAGGCATTTCAGGTAATTTCAACGACACCCTCAAGAGATATTCAAGTCTACTGAGTGCTGATTCGTCAATATTAATAGCTTATACGCTTGTTCGAGTAGTTCGAGCAACAGAAGACTTATGAATAGACTTGGGTTGCGCACCAGTAAAACCTCCGATTCGTGGGACGCGTCCAGCTCTGTACGCCACCGCCCTCAACCTCGCTTCGCATCACACCGCACTGTCGTCATGATCGACAACTCAGCTGGTCCAAGCGATTCGGGCTGCCGTTTCCCCTCAGGGACCGATAGGGGCTTGCTCGCGGTGGGGATCGTGGCTTCCGTCTGCCTTGCATGGACCGTATGGATCATGCTTCTGACCGCCGCGCCAAATACCGCCGTCAATTACCTGATGGGCACCGAGATTTTCGATGATGGCTCCTTCTGGCGATTCATCAACCCGCCTCCAGCGATGCTAGTGACCGGGCTCGGTGGGCTGGGCATCGACGCGATCGCTTACTTATACATAATTGCAAGACTCGTCATGCTCCGTCACCGCGCCATCACCAAGATCAAAGTTGCCATCAAAATCGCAGCTGTCGCGGACAGACGCGACTTGCCCAACAAACCCCAACTCACAAATTCGAAGCCCCACACAGTGGTAGTGCACGGAGCTACCGCCTTGGCGATGGAACTGGCGAAAGAAGACAGCTTGCCACGAAAGCGGGTGGTACGTGGCAAGCTATCAATCTACATAAGAGCCGACAGGACTAAGTGACTGACTGGCTTTGGCATGCGCGGGGTCTAGAATCTATGCGTTAAGTTCGTCGACTTTGGGACGCAGTTCATTCTCCTGTTCGACCTGATGGAGCGAGGTCTCCCGGTTGTGCTGGTGCGCTGCTTCGCGAGTTTGATAGTGATGAATGCTCTGTCAACGGCCATGGCATTGTCGTTCAAGTTTGCTGGGGCAGGTCTCTACGAGCTGCTACTCGACACCGTGTAAGCCTCCTCCTCTCCGCGGCGCTTGGTTCATGGAAGTCGTGAAGACTAACCTCACGAGTCGATTTTTACGCATCTGGGGAACTCGCATGTAGGTTTGACATTCTTGTCGCCGTCGTTTATCCAATGATCGCCATCGTCTACTGCATGTCCGCGTTCTCGGTCGATCGACGGGTGATCGCCATCAACATGAAAGTATTTCCTCCCGGCTGGTTCGAACGAGGCGCAAGTGTCATCAGCGATCCAGTCGAGACGGAAGTGATTCGAACCACTTTCAACTCGCTCCGAGTCACATCCATGCTCACCGCTTTGGCACGCATCGGGGTTAACTGGGTGCTCTCACGGCGTTTCTACCAGCTCACAGACCGGATCAGCGACCCCGCCAAGAGGAAGCGTTCCATTTACCCCAAAACGCGACTGATCGCCGTCGTGTTCGTCCTCATAGGCGTGGCATCCGTAGTTCTCACCGAAGAGAGCGTTCGGAGGTCCAATCTAGCGTGCCGATCGCACCCGGAGTGCATCCGAAATGCGTGGCGCTGGATCAGGCTTCAAGATGACGACAACCTCTCCCAGTGCCCATGTCTAACATTGATAGACGTCGACACTCGCCTGAAAACGTACGAAGAGTGGCTAAACCCTCCGGACGTGACGCTCAAGGTGGCCCAACTCGCAGCCTCGGGGGATCTACAGACGATCAACTTGATCAACCGGCAGCTTCCGGTGCTTCCTGACGAGCTACGCCGCTGCAAGAGCCTCAAGCACTTGTATGTGGAAGCTTCTGCCTGGTATTGGTATCGAGTCAACTAAACTGTTGCAATGACTGTTGCACAGATCGCTCATGTACACCCACACAAAGGTGTTGCCGACATGGACGAAGGAGTTCACTGAGCTGGGGTACCTGTCAGTATCATGGACGATTATTGGCTGGAGAGTTCGCGCTGATAGCTTATCGATGTGGTTCGTCGATTGATTTTGATGTTGTTAGGCACATCGAGAACAAACTTGGCGTCAGCTCACGCACTGACATGCCCGCGGATATGTTCGCCGATATGGCAGCGCTGACATTTATCCACTTTGGTATCAACGACGTGGAGCGGCTACCATCCCTAGACGGACTCACGAATCTGGAGTCGCTGTCAATCGCCGTCTTTGCTAACCTGGAGGAGCTCCCGAGCTTCCGAAACCTCAGCAACCTCGCGCGACTCGTTCTAGCATGTATACCTCTTCTACGAACCCTCCCGGACCTGGCATCGACCCCAAAGCTAGAGGCGTTCGCAGTGTTTGATCGCGGACAGTTTTGCTGCAACGGATTTGCCAGCGAGTGCGATCTGACGCACTCCATGTGCAGACGGCACCTGGTTTGGGGCTCTCCACCCGCAACGTGTCTACTGCCGAATGAGGCAGCGACGCCAGCAACTCGCAGCATGCTCAAGAAGTTCTCGGCGACAGTTTGTGCCGGTCAAGCGCTCGTCCCAGGACAGCTGGAGACTGGTCCGACTCCAGAACTGACGCGACAGTGCAACGGCACCATGTACAAACGCTGTATAGCCCCCGGGTACGACGAGGCCATGTGCTACAACCCGCGGCTGATGGGCATTACGTGCGATGGTAACCCGTTACCGATCGAGATGCGGCGTCGACAGATAGCGGAAGGCGTGGGCGAACTGTGTGATCCAGAGATCGAGGCGTGGCTGGGGTGTCGATAGAAGTAGTGAGGGAACAGATGCTGCAGAAATACACTACTCACGAGTCGCAATCACACGTTTGAAAGCGCATGCTCCTTGCTTTGTGAACATCGTATAAGTTTCCAATGACATCACTCACTCACCCATTGTGGTTGCCAAGAGTGATGCATAGACGTACAAGATGATGATACATGCCCGTGGTCCAAAGGCCAATTACGAGCAACATGAAGTCCATTGGCGCTCAGTCTGCGTCGACGTGCTCGCTTGAGTGTGTTCTGTACTCATCCCTGTGTACATCATAGCATCACAGTGCGGTTAGTAAACCCTTGACATCACCGCCATAGTGATTTTTTTCTCGTAAGTAACTCACCTGACCCCAGTCACTCAGAAGTACATTGGGTTGGCGTACGGCGGGTATCGGTCGTCGATCCACATATTGACGAGGTCGTCAAGCTGCAAGATCACGTCAAGGAGCGGGAGTTCATCGCGAAACGCCATGGGTGTTGGGTGCATCGGAGTGCCGCACGCCATGAGCACCAGACTCTCCTTGTCGAGCACGAATGCCTTCGTGAGCAGTTCAAACTCGACCTCGACCGTTGACGAGCAAAGGCGATGAAAAAGAGACGCCTGGAGGGAGTCAAACAGCGCTTGATGCTGCGGGAACGACTTGGTGATCAACGGTCGAACAAATGCGGCGAGTACTTGCTGGAGAATCGGCAACAACCGCGTCTTGAACGAACCCGTCTTGGCGTTCGCGTGGAGCTTCGTGAACTCGCTAGACGACAGTTTGATCTTGCCGAACGCTGTCGATCTGGACGCTGAATCGCCAAACAGACTCATCATCATGAAACTGCTGGGACTGCGGACGCTGGTGACCGAATCGTCCCAGACGTCGGCGTCATCCTCGTCCGAGCGTTCGTTAAAGGACAGTGCAAACGCCGTGTGCATCGATTTCGTCTTCTCCTCTTCGACTTTCCGAGCAAACGAGCTCGACGGTGACCAGGGGGCAGTCTTCTCGCTCGCAGTTGACATGCTGCGTTGATGATGCTGAGCAATCATTGCACCGACGTCCAGGAGAACTTCAGTGTGCATCTCAGAGATCATCACGCGTCCAAAAGGGGCCAGCGTTTTCACTTTTGAGCGCTTCGAGGTACCTGAGGAGCCACCGCCGGTGGCTGGCAGCATCAGATCAAGCTGCAACCCGACCTTGTCGTTTCCCAACTCTACAAATTCGGCGCGGTAAAGACCGAGGAACAGCGGCGGGATGGCGAGCGAGACGTTGACGGGTCCGTGGTAGTCCATGTCTCTGAACGAGCCGCTGATCTGGCAGTCGTCGCCCATGCCCTTCAAGCTGCCAGCAACTTCAGCGCTGACCTCATCAATATTGCGCTTGATGAACTCGACACCTTCCTTGAGTGCGCGAACGACTTTGCTGAAAGTCTTGAAGCGGGCTCGGAATCCTGGATCTGTCTGCATAAACAACAGTGGATCGACGCCGGACGGAATCCTCATCGGAAATTTTGCGCTCGACGGAGATGTCCCCAAAGACCCCGATGCTGACTCCTCAGCACTTACTGGCGTCTTACGGCCGAATCGAAAGCCATACACGAAGGTGTCGTAGCCTGTGCGCGGCTTGCTGAAGTCGATTCCTAGAATGATGCGCTCGTACGCTTTTGCGACCGCCTCCACCACGTTTGCCGCTTTGAGCGTGCAGTTGAAGTGACTGACGCGAACCTCCAGACTTGTGGGTTTCCTGACGAGGCGCCCGATCGTGTCGAAGAACTCACCGATATCGAACAACTCGAACTGAGGCGGCACAGGATCAACGCTACGACTCAGACCACCCTCTTCTTCGCCAGCAGCTCCAGTCGGTCGTGTTGATGGCACATTAAGTGATGCCAATCGCTGCTGCTTGCGAATATACCTGAGCTCGGCCAGTTGCTTCCATGTGTCGCGAAGCTTTTTCGTTTGTTCTTCGTTGTTGTCACCGCTTTCAGCCGACAGGAACGCCTTGTAGTAGTCGCAAATGCATGTGACCGTGTCGAAGCTGTGACCTGGCGGAAAGTCGACGCTGCTCTTCAGTGCCACCAGCAGGTTGAACTGGCCAAACGAAAGGTTAAGAAGACACGCAATCTCCTTCATGCGCTTCTCCGACTGAACCAGCGACAGCAACTGGGCAGCCGCAGCACCAAGCAAACCTCTCGGTTCGTTCGAATCAGGCCGACGCACTTCTTTTTCGACGTCGATCTCCTCGAGCGGCTTCTCCATCACGTCGTCGATACGCGGGCCACGGATTTCGATTTCTCCCTGGAGATCCAGCTTCGACGGAGGCGAGTCAAACATAATGGCGAGCTCATTGGGGAAGTAAAGGAGCGTCAAGTCCCTCACAAGCGAGCTCAGCACATCTGAGCATAGCTTGCGCACAATTGGCTCCGGCAAGTCCATACCGCCCTTGACACGTCGCGAAAAGTTGATCAACTCCACTTTCGTGGCCTCGGGTGTAAACAGAAATTCCCAGTTGCCGCGGTGCAGCGCCTTCGGATCGTCCGGGTCCTCCACGAAGATCAGGTAGATAGTCGCCTCAAAGTCCGTGTCTAAGTACATGGCGTCCCAGATCGATTTCGGAATGCGCGTGCCCTTTTCGCCGACGACTTTCACGTGCTTGCCGCAGCAAACAGTGTGGCCTTTCATGATCACCTTGCACGTCGGCGTGATCCCGAGAGCGCCGTTGGTTTGGTGGGTCATTTGGACAGAAAACGAGCTTGTGAACGACTCGACGGAGAAGTCCCGCAGTCCGTAGAAAATGCCGTCAACACTGAAGCGCAACGTGTAGTCCTTCTCGTGTGGATGCCAATAAAGTCGCTTCAGCGCATCGAGTTTCGCTTGAGCACATCGCATTTTTGAAGCCAGGTTGATCGCTCCTCCGGGGTTGTTCAAACCGCTGCCGCTGCGGGGACTGCTCGCGAATGTCTTGCTGTCTGGAGAGAGGGGAGCCTTGGAGGAACGACTTGAAAGTGGTGACTTGAGAAAAGACGAGCGTTTCTGCGGACTGGTGTGCGCACTCGCGCTGCTTCGTCGCCGTTTCTGCTCTTCCGCTGCAACCGATTCCATCGACGCGATGGTCTTCTCCAACAAACTGATTTGGCGATGGATCTTTCCCTTTTTGATGCTCCATTTCTTCCTTCTCTGCGTCGCTCGGCTTTTTGTATCGTGGTGCAGGCTCTCCAAAGCAGCAACACCAGCGCTCCAAGCCGTGTCGATCGCAGCCTTGTCCATGGTCCTGGTGAAGATCTCCAAAGAAGTACTGGACAGGCTGGAGGGCACGTTCGAAAGGCAATCCGATTCGCCGGGTTCTTTAGGCTCCATGTTGGACTGGTTTTTCTCAGAACCCGTTTCTGCATCAGGTGACCCCGGCTCCTGGTAAGACGAACTGAGCACACTAACAGCTTCGTCGCCTCTGAAGATGTTGCACCCGTCATTGCTATCGATATCACCATCATTTGGGCCAGCGCTCGAGTTAGAGTCAGTGGTATTGTTGCCCTCGTATCCATTCTCAGGCTTTGACACTGCGTCATGGTCGCTCGTGCTTGACACTCGGTGGCGCGTCCGAATCCAACGCCGTCGACGGACATAGTCAGTGGAACGCGGTTCCTTCCGCTCGTGTTTCTTCTTGATCATGTGGTTGATCCTGTGACCGCCAGACACCAAGCGCATGAATGATCCCACGTTTGTGACCAATGAGAGACAACAAGTCAACATACTCATCGCACGTACATGTTGAAGTCGAAGGCGTACACCCATCCATCTTCATCGCACGCGCAGGAGTCAGTGTCGAGGTGCCACTCGCTGGTCCATGTCCAGTCCTTCGGCAACTGCGGCTCCACCTTCTCTCTCGTTTGGTTCGACGGCGAGCCGTACCGGTTGCTCCACCGCCTACGATCGGTTGGCAATAGGTGTCCTGATACGAGGCAACGCGTATTAGTCGCGGACCAACTGCTCCTGTTTCATGCATTGCAGCTATTGCTGTACCTGGATACAACGATCCCCACGAGAACGTCAAGTACGAGTAGCGCTCGTGCTCGTACACGTCGTCCACACCCTCGTCGCCGCTAAAGTCGCGCACGCCATAGTCTCGGTGCACTGCCTGCAAGAGCTCTTCTTCCTTGCCCTGTATCCCATCAGCTTCGCGTTAGACTCATGATTTCAGTATTTTCACGCCACTTGCTGCTCGCCAGTCTTACCCTGTGCGCCTCTAATATCTCCTCCACGCTCCCGACCTTGCGTGGGTCGTGCGCCCAGTAGAACGCGCGCAGTCTCGCCTGGAACTTGCGCGCGCGTTCCTCCTCTTCATCCCCTGACGACGCTAGAAGCATCATGTTTGCACACATCACGAGCGTCAATAACTCATTTTGAACCGGAAAAACGGCCCCGGACACTCCAAATCGAGCATAACAACGCCAGCGCATACGCACAGGACGCGACGCGCTCGCTCTCGCGCACCGACTCGAGCGCGGACTCGCTCTTGCCGCGCGGGAGCGGCGCCACCTCCACCACCATGCCGCCACGCGTACTTTCCCGTCCCATGGCTTTCCCCCTGTGCGTTCTCTCTTACTCGCTTGTCGGGTACGCGGCGTAACCCAAAGTGGAAGTTTCAGTGATGGGAGATCGCTGGCACCCTGCGTCGTTTCATGTTCAAGGTAGGACGACAAAGTTGCGTGAAATCACAGAAACAGTTGAGGACAACATATAAAGTTGCGCAAAAGGAACCGCCACACTGGAGCCTATAGTCGATCACGATTGGTCAGAATTTGACCAATAAAATGACCAATGAGCATGGATGACGTAACCTAGTGACGTCTCACAGGATTGCGTAGCCGTACCCCATCCATGTAACCCCTACGCCCACCACTTCACCCCATCCAAACCTGAAGCTACCAAGTCGAAGAGCGAGAAGCGATGGCGGATCTATTGGCAGCGGCGGCGGCTCCGCTGGCGGCGACGAGCGTGGCCGCTCGTGACGCGACGGGCAAGGCCATCGGCCTGAGCGCGGCGCAGCTGGGGGACCTGAAGGAGCAGGCGATCGCCTGGGCGGCGGCGCACGGGCTACTGGTGGGGTGGCGCGACCCGGCCAAGGTCGCGCCCGCCGCCACCTTTACGCACATTCCCTTCTGCCTGTTGCCCGTGCAGGTATGGAACGCTACCAGTTGTGAGGTTGTAGTGCTGTGCGCGGGCTCACGAGTCGAGCGAACTGTTGTGTGTGTTGCAGTTGCCCAAGAGTCAATTCGAGCATGGCGTGAAGCTGTCGCCCGTGTATGGCCGGCTCGTGGACCGCGTGAGTCGCGACGTCGACTGGCTGCACAGCTGCGTGCAGAGGTGGGAGGCGTTTGCCGCTGTATTTACTATAGTTGGGTTTTGTTGCAGCCGCTCTGACGTGCGCTGTGCCATTGCGTTAATTCATTCTCAGCGTGGTCGAGGAGGACGCGTTCACCGGTCGCCTGCTGGAGCTGTCGAGGCTCGTGCACGCCGAGGGCGTCCAACAGAAGGCGTACATGGGCATCCACCGCTCCGACTACATGCTGCATGAGCCCCAGGCCGGCAACGCTAACGACTCGCAGCGCCTGCTGCAGGTCGAGCTGAACACCATCTCCTCGTCATTTGCGTGCATCAGCTCCCTCATGTCGGACCAGCATCGGTGAGCAGGCGCTTGGCCACAGTACGTTATTCTTTGCAAGATATCAGCACTGACGAGCGATATTATTCGACGCGCAGCCACATTCTGTCGCGCTTTGGCTCCGAAACACCGGGGCTCGCAGCGTTTTACGGCTTGGAGGCGTCGCAGATCGCGGATCACTTGCCCGCTAATCCTGCCATCCAGGAGCTGCCGAACGCTCTGGCGGCCGCGCACGCCCATTACGGCGTCAAGGAGTGAGTTCTGCGAGTTATCTCATTGAGCTTCGACAATATTGGGCGTAGTTCTGACGTGTAGCGGCTCCAACAACTGCAACAGCTCGATTGTCCTGTTCGTGGTGCAGCCGAACGAGGCGAACGCAATCGACCAGCGCTGGATCGAGTACAACCTGTGGGAGCACCACGGTATCCGCGTGATTCGCCGCACGCTCGCGGAAGTGAACGCGTCGGCCAAGCTGGCGGAGGACACATCGCGCCGCACTCTCACGATTGACGGCAAGGAGGTGGCGGTCGCGTACTTCCGCTCGGCGTACACGCCGAACGACTACCCGACCGAGCAGGAGTGGGAGGGCCGCACGCTGATTGAGCGCTCGTTCGCCATCAAGTGTCCGTCGATCGCGTACCACTTGGCTGGGACCAAGAAGGTGCAGCAAGCGCTCGCCGACCCGGCAGTGCTGCGGCGCTTCATGACTGACGACGAGGCCAAGCTGCTGGAGACCTCGTTTGCGGGTCTCTACGGCCTCGAGAAGAGCTCACCGTCGACCGAGAAGGTCAAGGCCATGGCGGTGGCCAACCCGCGCGGGTTCGTGCTCAAGCCGCAGCGCGAGGGCGGCGGCAACAACCTGTACGGCGACCACGTGGCTACGGCCATCAAGAGCATGACGCCTACGGAACTCGAGGCGTACATTTTGATGGAGCGCATCTTTCCCAAGGAGAGCCCGGCGGTACGCATCTTCTGTCGCGTTGTCAGTGTTGATATGGAGGTGATCGACTGACTCTGAGTGTTTTGTGATTGGTGATGCTAGGTCCTGGTCCGCAACGGTGCTGCGGTTGGCGGCAACACGATCAGCGAGCTCGGCATGTACATCACGAGCCTGTTCGACGACGGCAAGGAGATCGTGAACAAGCACGCGGGCCACCTGCTGCGCACCAAGCTTTCGGACACGGACGAAGGCGGCGTCGCCACGGGCTTCTCGGTCGTCAGCAGCCCGCTGCTCCTTTAGACGGGGGCCAAGCGGGTAAGTGCTCTTCCGTTACGGTTAGTTTGAACTTTGGCGGTGCACGATGGCCCCAGGAGGCGATTTCCCTGGCGCCATTGTAGATACTGAAGTACTTCACTTCCTATTCCCAACGCATCTATTTCTAGACGTACGTGTGCTGTTTGCTGCTATTGAAGAGCACTACTGCAGTGCTCACACCTCTTTGAGTGGCAGAATGAGCGATGAGAAGCATGCTGAAGCGCGGCAGGCTGTGCAGCACCTACAGCACCGCGATCCAATGTTCAGCGTGGTCCACGACCCATTAACCGACCGCTTCTTCCTCCAAGAACGAGAGGAGCAGGCGACAACACGAGGTGGTCAAGTGACAGGAAAGCGCTTTGGTCCAGTTACCAGTTCGGCGCCGTCGTTTCCCTGGGAACAAGTCGTCTTGCCGCCTCGCTCCGTCTCCAGGTCGAAGGCTGCGGGCCATAACAAGGAATCCTCAGCGTCAGGGTTAGTACCACCGACGGTCGAGTCGCCCTCGCCAACAAGTGCCAGCTCAGCGACTCTGAATGCCGCCACTGTCGCAGATCCTGCGGTTGATGGGGTCGCAACGATGTTTGAAGCTGCCAACGAGCCAAATGCCGGTACATCATTGCCATCCCCCACAAGAAGGGCCCGACTGGGCAACAGTCGACCAACCAGGGCGTCAAAACTGCCGAACGACATGACCGCACTGCTGTTGACCTTGCCGGAACATGGAGATGCCGCTGGAGCAACTGAGACCGCCACCAAATGGAACGGAAAGCCCGTGAGCGTGCGTGCAATCGGCTTGGCAGCTGCCGGTTCGGGCAGCAACAACGAGAGGAGTAACGACAGTCTCGATCCACGTGCTGTCCTGCCAACCGCCCAATCAACGGAACGCGACTATGGCCAGTGGCTTGCGCATACTTACGACTTGAAGCAGCTTGCGAGAATCCGACCGAGTGCCGACGGATTTCGCGATCGCAACGTGAACATCGGGTGCACCTTCACGCCGATGGATCCCTGGCCATCCGAGTCGGAGCCCGAGGAAGTCGCGGAAGAGGAAGAGGAGGAAGTTACGTCGTTGTCTGATGAGAACGAACTGCCGGTCTTTCAGCGCGGCGATCGCGTCTTCTTCCGGCTTGCAGGTTCGCTCAGCGAGCTAGCCGGCCGAGTCATCGACCGTATCCACCGCTCCGTGTTCTACGACGTCCAAGGCTCCGACGGTCGCGTGTTCAAGTCGGTCTACGCCGGAAACATGAGTTTGCGCCCTGCCAGAGAGCGAAAGCCGCGCAGGAAGCCGCGCTACCACTTCGCCAAACACGACAAGGTCCTATGGCTGCAGCCTAAAGGAGAGGAAGAGGCGAGTTTTCATGATGGCAGCAGCGACAGCGAGGAGAATGAACAGGGAACGTACAAGGCGCGGGTGCTGAAGGTCCATTCATTGGATCGGTTCGATCTGCTGCTCCGCACGGGCCGCATCGCCAAGCGCGTCCCGTATGACCAGCTGCGGCCCCGTGGCGCCTTCTAGATCCTCCACCACTTCTCTAAAGCCCGTCATTTACCAGCGCCACTGCTCATAAGACAATAGCGGCAGGAGCACTCGAGAGAGTGCCCTGGAGAATGAACCCAAACGTTTGGTTCCCGTCTACTTATTCTTGCGCTTGGCGTTGGCGGCCTTCTTGAGCGCCTTCTTGCTCGTCTTGACAGTCGGCTCGCCGCCGAAGGCTGAGTTGAGCGTGTCGTTCCAGATCTCCCAGTTTTTACCGCCACCGACGGCCGTGGGGTCCGTCCAGGGGCGGCGTAGCTCGCCCCACGCGCGCTCGTTGCGCAGCGAGACGCGCGCCAGCGGCGACTGCATGACGTTGTACGGCTGCGTGAACGTCTGGATGACGAGCGGCGGGAAGAAGCCCCACTTCCAGTGCAGAAACAGCGTCACCAGCGAGCCGATCAGGAACTGCGCAGGCAAGAGCACGTCAGGAGCAATACGCATCAGCATGATAGTGGTCACAGAAGGAGAAGGGGGACAAGCGTGTGCTGCTGACGTACGCGCTGAGCCTCCTTGGTGCAGAAGCGCATGTCGTGCTCTGAGATGGTGATCTTCTCGTCCTTCTCGCCCACCTGGCCGAAGCCCACGTCCTCCTTGACCGTCACCACGCCCGCCTCCGTGTTGTTCTGCCGTCATCATCAACACATGTGGGTCTTTCGGTCCCCCCGATGACACATCCAAGGTCCACGATGCCGCACCTTGGCCTTAAAGTACAGCATCGCGAGGATCGCGTAGCTGACGACCTGCGACAGCAGGTACGCGCCGCGGATCGCCCACGCCTGCACTGTATTACCGGGGGGAAGCAAAGGGGGATCAGCAACGAGCATCACAGTAAGTAGCTCCATTGTCGCAGCTTGCGCGCTCACCGGGGTCCTCCGTGTCCAGCAGCCACTTGGACGCGATGGCCACCGACATGGTGAAGCCCATGAGCTTGAAGTTGGGCGCCATGGTGCTCGCTACGGCCACCCACAGACGCAAAGAGCGCGCGGAGCTTCTTCGTATCCCCTCGCGAGGTTTTCGGCTTTGAGGAGGTCAATCTCCCCCCTCCCCCTTCCCTTCTGGAAAAGTTGCCACGGGGCAGAAACCTCTCGAAATGACTAGATGTACCGTTTATTATGTATAGTGGGTTTGATAAAACTATACGTGGTGGGTGTATAGTTTACGTGACAGGCCTCCATTGTGATTTGCCAGGTGCGTCTCCATACCGTGCGAATATGACAGTATACACAAATTATCCGGATATGGACCTCTTCGCAACGGGAAAACGATAGTTTCATATTAATACGTTTATCCGGATATACGCCGGGGTTTTGGCGCCACGAGCTCTGGGCACCGCCATTTACTGCCAGAGCTTTCACTACGCGCGCAGCATTGGACCGTTGGACGCTTCCGCTGCTTCCTGCGCTCGCTGCGGACCGCCAGGGCCCTCCACCTGCTTCATACTTCCTCTCCGTGTGTAAACATCGCTCCTACCTGTAGTTTTGGTGCTTCCCACGCGCTCAGAGGACGCCTACAAGCCGATAGCCGTCTCTATTGAGGAAACGCCATGATGCCAGCGCCGAGCGCCGTGGTTCCGGACGCGAACGGGGGCGGGGCGGCCGCTGCGACCGCCGCCGCGACGGAGGAGCCGCCGCGCAACCAGTACGAGTTCACGCGCGCCGAGTACGACGAGCTGGTCAAGAAGCTGGGCAAGGACCAGGTGAGCAAGCGCAGCGACTACGAGGAGATTGAGCTGATTGAGGATTGCACGCTGTACGACATCTACCGGCAGCCGCGGCCGCCCGTGACGGACCCGAGCGCGACCAAGACGCTGCCCGTGCGCGTGCTGAACGCGGAGCTCACGTGCCCTATTTGCCTCGGCATCATCCGCGAGACGACCGTCGTGATGGAGTGCCTGCACCGCTTTTGTCGCGAGTGCATCCAGAAGTCGCTGCGCGTGACCAACAAGGAGTGCCCATCCTGCCGCATCCACATCCCGTCCAAGCGCTCGCTGCGCGACGACCTCAACTTCGACGCGCTCATCGCCAAGATCTACCCGAACGTTGACGAGTTCGAGGAGAAGGAGAACCACCTGATCGAGGAGATCAACCGCTCGCGACACTTTAACAACGCCTTCACCGAGAGCGCCAAGATCGGCGTGCGTAACCAAGCGTCCATCCGCCGCCAGGTCTATTTGGGCACGCATCCTCCATTCTTACCATTCGCATCTCTCACAGCTCACCGCATTCTGTTGATTTGTGCCTAACAGGGCGGCAAGAAGAAGCAGCCACCAGCCCAGTTGACGTCTTCATCGAGCGCCGCTCCTTCGAGGTCGCCGTCACCGTCTCCACCGCCTGCGACCGCGTCAGGATACTCGCCGCCGGGTGTTGGAGACAAGCGCAGTGCCGCGGAAGCGTCCGCGTCCCCCGGTACATCCAACGCCACAGATGAAGAAGGCAACGACAGTCACAAGAAAAAGTCGCGAACTAGTTCGAACAGCGCGACGAGCACACCCACCGATGCTGACCAAACTAGTAGTGCTGTCCCTGCTGCCTCCGAGTCGCCAACCGCACCAGCACCACCTGACCGCGTCAATCTGCGCGTCGTTCTCCATCCAGAGGAGTCTGACACATCTCCGAAGCTCGAGCGCACGCTGTTCACGACGTCGTACCGCCTCAAGATCCGCCAGCTCAAGAAGCACCTGCGCAACCTGCTCAAGCTCGAATCCTCGGACAGCATGCGCATCGTGCTCCCCGCTGAGAACTGCGCGTTGAGCGGTCTCTCGTCGGCCGTGTCCGGCGAGTCGGCAGGCGTCGTCATCCGTCGCGACCTGCTGTTCGACCAGGAGCTCGAGGACTACATGACCATTTACGATATTTATCAGCAGTACGGCATGGGCACCAAGTGGGAGCTGCGGCTGCAGTACCACTTCTCGGACTCGATCGTCAACGGCGTCGCCCAGTTTGTGTCGAGCGGCGCACAAGGCTAACTAGATGAGCTGGCCGCCCGACGTCTGTCGTTTAGCAGAGAAGTAAGTGATTGCTCTCGTAGTTTGGTGAAGTTGTGATGCGCGAACATGTTGACCTGAAAATGCAGTTCGGTGCCCCCGTTCGTCCATGCTTCCAGACCCGTAACGAGTATCGATAAGAGAAATCTTTGTGTTGCTTACTACTTGGAGTGCTTGCATGCATCCAAGGCCGAGTCCGCCACGTCTATGAGTGAAGGAAGCGACACCCCGCTACGACAAGCCCTGGTCGATCTATGATAAAATGCTGATCATGGATGCTACCGCAGCTGTCCACTCACGGCTCTAGCTCTTTATCGACACCCCAGCCACGCCTCGATCTCTGGATCAGACGGATCGCCCGCACCTTCAGTGATCTGACGACGACGCATCTCGATCGGAAACGGGTTGCCATCGCACGTAATGCCCATCAGCCGCGGGTTGTAGCACATGGCCTCGTCGTACCCGGGAGCCATGCAACACTTGTACATGGTCCCGTTGCACTGCGGCGTCAGTTCTGGAGTCGGACCAGTCTTCAGTTGTCCCGGCACGAGCGCTTGGCCAGCACAAACCGTCGTCGAGAACTTCTTGAACATGCTGCGCGTTGCCGGGGTCGCGGTCTCATTCGGCAGGAGGCACGTCGCTGGCGGAGTGCCCCAGACCAGGCGACGTCTGCACATGGAGTGGGCGAGATTGTACTCGCTGGCGAATCCGTTGCAGCAGAACTCGCGGCGGTCCAATATTGCGAACGACTAGAGCTTCGGAGTCGATGCCAGGTCCGGGACACCCTTTAGCACTGTCAGACACGAGAGTACGAGACGCCCGAGGTTGCCAAGGTTTCGGAAGCTCCGCAGATCGACCAGGTTGAGGAAGACGGCGATCGTCAGCGACTTGAGATTCGTGAGACCGTCCAAGGACGACAGCTGCTCGATGTCGTTGATCCCAAAGTGGATGAACGTGAGAGCTGCCATGTCGTCGAACAGGTCGGCTGGCATATCGACGCGCGAGCTGATACCGAACTTGGTCTCGATGTGCCTGACGATATTACATACGTCAATTAGCGCAAACGACACCACCTTCATTGATATCAGGAGTCACTCACAGGTATTCTGGCTGCGTGAACTCCTTCGACCACGCCGGCATCGCCTTCGTGTGAGTGTAGATGAGTGACCTATCAGACAGTCATACACCAAAGTTAGACGTTTGCAAGCTTCAACCACAACGCCAAGTTCAAACTCTCACGCACAGGTACTTGAGGTCCTCGCAGCAGGGTAGCTCGTCAGGAAACACAGGGAGCTGCCAGTTGATTAGATTGGCTGTCTGAAGATCGCCCGAAGCTGCGAGCTGGGCCACTTTGAGCGTCACGTCCGGTGGATTCAACCATTCTTCGTACGTTCTCAGGCGAGTGTCGACGTCAATCAATGCTAGGCATGGGCACTGAGAGATATCGCCGTCATCTTGAAGCCTGATCCAACGACGAGCGTTTTGAATGCACTCTGGGTGTGACCGGCACGCGATATTTGATGTGCGAATGCTCTCTTCGACGAAGACGATGACTGCGGCGGCGAGGAGAACGAATAAAACTGTGAATGCTTGCTTCCTCGGGTACATGGCGAGATCCCACCTGGCTGGGTTCTTGATCTGCGCGAGCACTTGCCGGTCGATTGAAAATATGGAGACACAGTAGAACGCGATACTCATGGGGAAAACGATCGCGACCACGATGTCGAAGCTGCTCAACAATGGGATTCAACATGACACGGCGGGTTAATTAAATACTGAACCCGGAGGTTGTTCTCGCATGCCGGTAAACCCAACGAACGGTATCATGTGTCAACCACCAACTCGGAGAGACCCGCATGTCGTCTCGAACCGGAGACGGTCAGCGCCGTCCAAAGCGCATTCAACACGATGAGAGTCGCAAACAGTGAGATGAGCACAACTGGGAGCCCTCTCTCCATCAACTCCAAGAGCAGGATGAACTGGAACCCTAGGTTGCCTAGCTTCAAGAGCACGTCCTAAGGTCCATGAAATCGTCAACCGTGCGCATATTCAGCCGTGAGTGTCTGCTTTTAGGATCAATTCCACGGTACAAGTGGTACGTACGCCAAACTTGCGATAGGAGCTGTTCACGCTCACCAAGCCCAGCGCCACGGCTGCTGTCTGCCGAGCTAGCACTCCGCTTGGTAACTTGCCACGCTCACTTGCCACCGGAGCGACGGCTACCACTGTGACGCGCTACTTGAATGCGGTGGCGTGGCCAAAGGCTTTGGTCTTTTTAGGGAAACGACTCGACCAGCTTGCGAACTCCCGACGTCGGAAGACAGTGACGCGCACGATGATAAAGAGATATCCGAGCGCGACGATGCCCGATCCACCGAGGCCGGTGGCCAAAATTGCTGGGGTTGAGTCGATGAAGCGCCAAAAGGATCCTTCGTCGAGGATCTCGGTGTTCATGATGCGGTTGACGGTGGCGTTCGATGCAGCCGTGAGCAGCATGAGCCACACGGTCCACGCTAGACAGAAGAAAGCGACGACCGCAACACCCACAAATCTCCTATCTGGGGGCTTTGAGCGGATGTTGCTGCAAGAGAAGCTTGATCACAGCCTGGGGAGGCTACGACTGAGCAACCTCGTCGATCGGTCTGCGCTTACGCCAGCTGGGTGTTTAGCAGCATGGCCTCGTCGCTCGAACAACGGCTCCATAGTCACAGGTCAGCTCGTGGACTGCTCAACCACTCAACTCTGCGATTGAGGCCGGGCTCTTCGTCATACGGGGGCCTCCTACCCAAGCCAACCGAGGCTATAAATAGACAGCGGTGGTTGGAAGTACAACCTTGGAACTACCGCACATCAAAGCTGTGTTGAGCCGGCGGCAGACTCGCAAGTAACGATAAGTTGGGAAGGAGAATTGCATCTGATGCAGAATGTACGCGGATCTGAATGATGGGCACCGTGGAGAAGACCTGGAGCTCATGCTGTCGCATTAGATCGTCCACAACTGGCCGTGCTTGCTGCCTACAGCGCGTTTACTGCACGTGTCGGCAGCACCTCAGTCGCCGTCAACGCTGCAGGCAGCCACTCTCATCCCACCGCCCATCGAGAATCTCCACAGCCACCACGCACAGCATCAGTGAGCATACGACTCGTGTGGTACAGCGTGCAGTACACGAACTGAAGCGATGCGTCCGCCACGCCAAGTGCAACGCAGGACGCGTCACCGCCGCACCAAAGACGCGGCATGACTCCCGTTTGACATTTTTCTCCGCCCCAAGCAGAAAAAAGCAAACACCAACTGACGCGCACGCCTATTCAGACAGCAGGTTCGGCGCGGCATAGGTGGCGGCTCGAGCGTGTTTCTGTCGACCCCTGGGTGCTGCGAGCTTGCCAAAAGCCTAGGCTCTGTGCTCATGTAGAGCTTGGGCTCCATGCCATGCGTCATTGTGTGCGATGGGGTGTTGGGTACTGATTGCTGTGAGGTTTTACTAAAACTGTCCATGATTGCTGTTTGGTTTTACTAAAAGGTTGACTAACGGCATACAAATGGCAAGTGTAAAAGTGGGATAAGAGCGATGTTTTCTGGCGGAATCTTATCGCATATTTTTAGCTAATCGGCGGCAGGAAAACGCGGCGCAGCGGCCTTATAATTCTCGCGGGTAAAGAGAAACGCCGAGCCGCGAGCAATGACACGCGCGCGCCAACTCTAGCTACCCTAGCCGCGCATCTGACCAATCGCGTCAAATTACCTGCTTAAAATAATATTTCGGCAAGACGCGGTCATGCGATCGTTCCGTATTCGTAAACAATTCCCTTACTTCAAGCAAGCGTACCGATAACCTGTTATATCAAATACTATTTCTAAATTAACAACAACCCGACAGGATCGTGAATGCCGTTTCGTGAACCCGCCAGGTTGAACTTTTCCCATGCAACCGCGTGGTGCGTTTCTTCAACCGCAACCTGCCCGGCAGTACAAAGTTTCGGATCGAAAAAAGCGAGTTTTACATTACTTTATAAACGCATTACACTTCGACTTTTATCTCACTGTTGCGATTTCATAAGCAATCAGGGTATGTGAGTCAAAAACTATATCCATAAATGTTCTCTTTGATTTGATAATTAATATCGACCAGTCCCGTCGGCATCGCGCTTCCCGGCGCAACCTGCCGGGTCGACGTCTTCGGAGCTCATTATCCGATTTCCTCTGCTCTGCGTACTATATCACTAGAGCACCAAGCTTCTCTCCACGCCAAGCTCCACCACCATGCCCGGAAGCACCAGCTCGCACGCGCACCGCGCGATGGACCTGCACGACACGCTGCTGGAGGTATCGCACGCCAAGAACTCCATCTATGAGAGCACGCGCATGTCGGGCGAGAACCGCCACCGGCACCACGTGCTGCCCACGGACGCGGCTGCCGAGAAGTACGACCACTGCAGTGACACGCTCGACAGCCTGTACGCCAACTCGCTCGCCAGCCTCATCGCCACCTCCAAGGCCAGCCGCCTGTAGCGACGCCCCGTGAGCCCTGCGCGCAAGCTTGCCGAGTGAAATGTAAAACAGTAAATCGACCGAAATACACTATCCAAGTATCCAAACGCGCGTCCCTTGCTGGTCCCTATCTATTTTAGCATCGATAAATCCATTTTGGGTCCGGTACGTTCGTGGAAACAATAGGCGATGGGTGCGCCTTGATACTCTGTATGTGAAGGAGGAGCGACTGGGTGAGTATGGCGGGTGCGAACCAGTTCACGAGTGAACCTTCCAGCGCTATAACTGGCGCGTCTCCTCTCTCTATGGCCATGGAGGGAGACGCCGCGCCACCTGTTAGCGACCAACTGGTTCAGTTGGGATTCCGCGCGGTCAGTGGCGAGACTCGATGGCGCGTCCGGTGCGCGCGCTGGTGCGGCTGGCAGCGCCCGTGGTGGCGTCCGGCGCGGTGGTGACGACGCTCGTGACGTGCTTCGTGCTCGCCAAGACGCGCCACGTGTACACGGGCGGGCTCAAGTGGCCCTACTTCTCCGACATGGGCCGCGACGCGCCCGGCTATTACGTTTTCTGCGTGGGGCTGACGCTCACGGCGCTCGCGCTCATCGCGACTTGGACCTTCAACTACGAGTTCCAGCGCGCGGCGCTGCGTCGGCCGCGGCAGCACGGACACGTCTCAGGCGCCATCGGCCGCACGGCCATCGCCTGCCTCGTGCTTGGCTGCGTCTCGACTGTCGGGCTGCCCGTCCTGGTGCGTCGTTGGGCTGGTCAGCGGTTGGATGAGTGGGTTGCTAGTGTTAACTTAATGCGAGAGTCGCTGCTGGTGTCGCGCAGGCGTTCTTCAGCACGTCGTCGTACCCCAAGCTGCACAACAACGCGGCCTACTGGTTCTTCTGCCTCGAGACCGTCGCTGTCTCCCTCAACGTGCGTCTCCTCTTGATCGTATCATTCCCGATCAAAGAATTCCGATGCTGGCGCTGATGTTGATGACCTTGATACTTCCATGGCAGACATTCGTGAGCTTCCGCATCTTCAGGACCGCTCGCTGTCCCGAGAACTGCACCGGCGCGCTGAACGCACCCATGCCGACGGCCGAGCAGCTCGAGAAGATCGTCGTCCGCCTGAGGCGCACGTTCCACGCGCAGGCTGCCTTCACGGCGCTCTTCTTCGTCGCGTTCCTGCTGTACATCCCCATCGGGCTCGCCATCATCGCGCCGTTCAAGCGCTTGACGATCGCCGAGTGTCTGGAGCGCGACCTGGGTGTCGAGTACTGCACCATCACTATGAAGTACAACAACGTCGAGACCAAGCTCTGGAACTACGGTAAGCATACTCGCATCGTCAGCTCGTTTAACGCACAAACACTCACCTGGTCGCTCGCTTTGCGCAGAGGACGACTTCACGGCAACGCAGATCCGCGCGGCGGCGCAGCTTGGCTGCATCTTGACGCTCGTCGGGTACTCGATCTCCTTCATGACGCACGACTACAGCAGCGGCAAGGCGTCCCCGAGGCCGAGCAGCACCGAGGAGAACCCAAGCGCGCACTTCACTGCTATCGCCATGCTGACGTCGCCCGAAGTGGAGTCCGGCGCGGCTCGCGGCACGACGGCCAACTAAGCGGAAGAAAAGAGATGAGCGATCCTTCCACAAGTCGATGCGTTCAAATGGGAATATACAGGTTGAGAAGCACCAAGCGAAGCGATCGTGTTGCCTTCTCCTCTATGCGTTCTCCGAGTCGTGCTGCAGCTGGATGAGAGCGACTTCCGTGCGGTCGATCGCCGACTGCATGCGCGTTGCGTCCATCTCCACAAGCATTAAATACGCCTCGCCGTCCACCGTCGCGTCCGAGAAGCCCGCTTCCCGCAAAATGTCCACCGCGCCGTTGACAGCGACCAGCTTGGTCTGGATCGCCGCGTTGCTCAGCCGCACCTTGCGGAACTTTTCATCCTGTACCAGTGGATACAGTCAGATAGCAGTGATGCGATCCATTAGATCTCGTAGAACACGGGGTGCTGACTACCCAGCAACGCACCTGCGGGTTCTTGACGATGTTGCTGAGCAGCTTGATGAGCGTCTCGGCGGCGGTGATGGCGCGTGTTGGTTCCTGTCGAAGTAGCACATACACTGCACCATCTCCTTCCGTCTCATCAATCGATAAACCAGCAAGTGGTTCGACAACGTTGCCAGGAGCCGCGAACGCGGAAGGAGGAATCGTCGCGCCCTGAGTGCTTGTCGGGACTGGGTCGCCGCCGCCTCCGATCGAGTTCATGGCCGACGTCGCCTCCGACGAGGACGAGAACGTCGCCGCGTACGGGTTGAACCCCATCTGTGCGTGCGCGTTGCGGATCTCGCGCGCCTTGACTTCCTCATTGGACAAGACGATGGGCGGCGGCAGGTTCGCGGTGCTCGTCGAGGACGCAGGCGGCGGGGGTGGCAGCGCGACGCCCAACCGCGCCGCGTTCTCCTCTTCCTGCTGCAGCCGCGTCTTCCGGGCCTTGTCCACACGCTTCTCCCACGCGTTACCGCGCTGCTCCAGCGCCTTTTGCTGTCGTGCACGCCATAACTCGAGTGTAAGACAAGGGGCAGGTTGACGAGTTATTCGCATGAGAGAGCACAAACCTGCAGTTCTCGCCGCCGCCGCTGCTCCTCCGGCGTCAACGAGGGCGGCGTGCTCTTCCCGAACGACGGCATCTGACATAGCAATGCAAGCCACGCGCAAGCATCAGACATCGAGATCACTGGGATCAAGTCGAGAAAGTGTATCCTCAGCTCTCTCTCTCCACCCCCACCCCCCACCCCCACCTTCAGCGACGATGCCGCGCCGCCCCGCGCAGCCGCCGCGCTCTTCACCTGGACGTCACTGGCGTCGTCCCCGCCGCCGAGCACGTTGCCCTCGCCCTTGAACGCCGTGCGCTTGTTCTGGAGCTTGGCGGCCGCCTGCTTGGCCTCCTCCTTCTTCTTCTTGAGCCACTCCATGTTCAAATCGGTTTTCCTCGTTACATTGGGACCGACTGACGCAGGTTGCAGAGGGTACCGTTTAACATGTCATATTTTATATTTTGCACAAATTTGGGTAATCGGTTATAAATAATTATACGTGACTCAGGCAAGAGCGTAATCCAGATAAAAGTGTAACCCTTTCTTGATAACTCGCGATTTAAACGAGGGCTAGGTATCGTTGAGCTTTGAGTCACCGTCGCAATACAGTAATTACGTGCGCTTGGACTCTAAAGCAATTCTCAAAAGTCATGTTTTACGGTGTAACTCTCGGGGTTACGCATCATCCACCTCTTTCTGCTCTGCATCCGCGCCGCCCACGACCTATAGGGTACGCCACCTAAAATTTAGCTGGCAGGATCCAAAACCCTCCCCCTCACTCCCCGTCTACGCTTAGATCGACTTCTGGACTGAGGGCGATTTTACCCCACCCTGGCCCACCCTTCCCCTTTTCAACAAAAAAGGTACCCAACCAGCTGGGACTGCACAATTACCACCGGCTCGAAATGACTGACGCTTTGTATGCCGCTTTTGCTGTGAGAGCGACGCGCAAGCGACACAACACACGGGACAGAACAGACGAGCGAACAACCAGCCGACTTTTCCTATCATTTCCCCACTTCAGTACCAGAA
>JAASGW010000209.1:0-44623 GCA_023334395.1 Phytopythium sindhum
CGTTGTGGGTCACCTCGAAGTAGCCGAAGGCGCCCGCGCCCTTGGCGTGCACTACGCGCTCCGGGATGCGCTCACGGTCAAAGTGCGCCAGGTGGTCGATCAGTGCGAAGTCCTGCAGCACGATTGGCCCGCGAGGACCCGTCGTCGCCGACGCCGTCAGCCCGTTCGTCGGCAGCGGTGCGCCGTTGCTCGTGGTCGCCGTCGTTTTGGCCATCGTCACGGGGTTAGAGTGCTAGTTCCTGCTGCTTCCTGGGGTGGGGCGTCGGCCTTTCTCGGCAAGTGCGGGAGTGAACAGCAAGGAAGGGAAAGGAGCGGAGACGATTGAACTTTTGCTCAGCGGTTTACCTCAACATTCCGTGGTATGTACGGGAAACCTAGTGGAATGGATTATACAAACAACAGCATAAAATGGTTGTAGTGCGACAAAATAGTCATACTTGCGGAATAGTGACGAGTCAGCACCCACGGAATCCGACGTCGTGGCCCGCTGTCGAGTCAGCCGCATCAGCAGCAGCAGTCAACGTCAACAACAATCGAGCCGAGCCGAGCCGAGCTGGATCGAGGCGGCTCGTAGCGGCTTGGATCGGCTTGGATCGAGCAGCTTCAAGTTGAAGTGCATCACTGGTTGACACGCATGCCAGTTTATTGTTATCACAGTGGCCGTTAGTCCCTCCTACTCGCTACTACTACTAGTTGTAGCTGCACTAGCCGCACTGCAGCAGCTCGCACCAGGTCAGGTCGCTGGCCTGGACGCTCGCGAGCAGCGTCAGCCCCTCGTCGGCGTTGCGCACGGCGGCGGCGGATCGGGGCAGCAGCAGCAGCACGGAGCTGTCGCGCACGACATAGTAGTCCAGCGAGATCCTCGCGAACTGCGTTGTGTAGAAAAGTACGAGCGGGTCGCTCATGATGACGAGGTTCATGAACGCGACGCTGGCGCCCACGCGCTCGTCGCGCTCCGCCACGTGCTCCATGCGGCGCTGCAGCCGGTCGAAGGTGCGCGAGCTCATGACGGGCGACACCGGCGCCAGCAGCGAGTGCTGCGACCGACGGAGGCTGTTGTAAGAACTCACTAGGGGCCCGGTCGAAATCATGGCGGACGTACTGCGATCCAGCCGCAGCAGCTGCTTGGAGGGCGACACCTTGGCTTTGGTTGCTGAGGGTGCAGGGGGTCGCAGGGGACTTACGGGCGGAGAGATGGCGGCGCACGGCACGCGCTCGAGGCAAAAGAAGTTGCTAGTCCAGTGGACGGCGAGCGCGACCTTGGGCCAGAGCACGCCGGCCGAATACGACACGGGCGTGCGCGAGCCCAGGCGCCAGTGGCGGAACCTCTCGCCGCCGTGTGCGTCGTCACCGTTGACGTCGTACTGCCATCTTGCCCACGCGTCGCTCTCCTTGTCGCTCGTTTTCCGCCGGCTTCGCCACTTTATGACGCTGTTCAGGGCGACCACCACCGCATTGACCGCCACGAAGGCGGCGAACACCAGCAGCAGCGCCGACACGAGGAACTTGAGGTCGATGACGACACCGCCAAGCTGCCTAGCGCCCGCACCGCGTCGCGCATTCATGCTGGCGTGCTGGTACTTGACCGCCGTGGGCCGCTGGCTACTTCCCCCGGCGCTCAGCTCGAATAGCGCGACGATGGGCAAGTAGCGGAATGTGGAGGACCGGTACTGCGCCGCGATCGTCACACACGAGAGCGTGCTGAGCACGTACTCGGGCACGCCCAGCACGCCGCGCAGCTCAAACGGCCGGTGCTTGTCGCTCCCTTCGTCGGCCTTAAAACTGCTGCGGTCTCCTCCTTCTTCTGTGGAGGTTGCTGGACGACGGAGCGGTGGCTGGTGCTGGCAGCGGTGCCAAGCGAAGCAATCGGACGCGTCCAGCGCGACAGTGAGCTGCAGCAGCGTGGCGAACAGCCAGACATTGCGCATCTGCATGACGGCGAGCGGCAGGAACTGGTGTAGCGTCACTTTCTGCAGGCCGCCGCTCGAGAGGAAGGAACCGTTGAGCAGCAGGTACGTCGCGGGCGCGTCCACCAGGTGCGCCAGCGCGTAGCACAGCACGGGGAACGGGCTGCCGTACACGACGCAGTGCACGGGCACCTTGCCCAGCAGCCGCAGCGTGTCATGCAGCACGCGTTGGCGGCTGACGCTCCATCCCGTACTCATGCTGGCCGTGCGGACCCAGAGGAAGCAGCTAGCGATCAGCAGCAGCACGCGCGCGAACATGTACGTCTGGCCCGCCGCGCGCAGCGCGGCCACGATCGCGAACCACTCGTCCACGTCGCTCGTCACACGTGCGGACGCGTACCGGTGCTCCATGATGTAGGCCGTCTCGCACGGCTTGCTCTGGTCGGAGCAGTCGCGCGCGCGAATGAGCGTGGTGATCTCGCCACGGCGGAAGCCGACGGTCGCGATGCCGCCCAGCGCCTCCTGCGCGTCGTCCTGGCTGTCCAGCACGGTCAGATCCACCGTCAGCCCCGGGTAGAGCATCTGCACGTCTCGCACCTTCGCCAGGATGTTCATGTGCAGCAGCCCTACACCGCTGCACTTGCGGTTGCCGCGCTTGCAGGCGCGCTTGTAGTTGGCGAACAGCTCACCGCAGAAGTTGGGCCGCGTGCCACCTCCGTAGCAGAGCGCGCCCGGTCGGTTGGACGCGTCCAGGTGGAAGGTCAGCGCCTCGGGCGAGTAGTGCAGCCCCTGGTGTACGCGCCAGACCTCGTCCTTGAAGAGCTGCGGCAGCAGCAGGTGGTGCGCGCGGTCTATGAACAGGCTGCGCGTGCGCAGACTCGTGGCGGTCGGCTCCCCGGCTCGCGTGGGCCGCTGTCCGTGGAGAGCCAAGCCGTCCGCCAGCGCGTCCATCATGCCGAACACGGTCTCTCCGTCGAAGGTGGCGTCGTGGTCGTCCGCCCCATCGGGCAAGCAGGACAAGTCGTAGTCCAGCAGGCACGGCGGGAAACTGCGGCCGATCACCGGGTTGTGCAGTGCGAGCGCACGCCAGACGAGCGACATGGCGTCGTACTTGAACAGCCAGACGCGGACTTGCTCGTCCTTGGCGGCTTCACGGTCGAAGGCCGCGTACGAGTTGTTGGCCGGCCCCGAGAAGAGGAAGGTGCTCGGCAGCAGCTGCTGGTACGAGGTGCCCGCGGCGGGGATGCCGTCTGCTAGGTGACGCACGCCCAGGCCCGAGCGCAGCACGTCCGACAGCATCAGCGCTAGTGACAGCGTGCCGAAGAGCACGCGCGCCACGGACAGCGGTAGCTCGCGCTCCATGACAGCTGACCGTGCGTGCTGCTGCTCCAGATTCGCGGTGCGCAGCAAGTCGCGGTGGTCGAGCGCGGCGGGGGTGTCCGCGCGAGTCGGTTGGGTAGTCAGCAGGAGGATGTTGAGGCTGCTGGAGACCGTCGTGCCCACCAGTCGGCGGAGCAACGACGAGGAGGTGATGGCGGTGGTTGTGGTGCTCAGGTTCTCATCGTGGGCCGCGCCTGGCAGCGGCAGCGGAGCGACGTGCGAGCCCATTGCGGACGCGAGGATTGGAGGTCAGTCACAACACTGGGGCGCCGCCAAGAATGAGGGCGATGAGGAGGGCGCTGGCGCGTCGGTGGGGGCTATTGGTAGCCTCAGAATGAGAACACGGGCAGATTCCGATGACGCAGGAAACACTCACTGCACGCATTGCTTGTCATTCCTGTCAGCAAGCGTCGTCGCAAGGACGGCCGACCGGAAATAGTTGTCGCCTACTCCGGAGCGACTAGTAGCAGGCGAAACCGAGCAAAACGGAGGAACGTTACGTTGGCAGCAAGGACTTGACGCGTACTGAGGAGCCCGTTGTCTCGGGCCTGGGCGTGGGACTGGCGTGGTGCCTCGGCTATTGATAACCACGGGACAAGGCCGCGGTCAGGGATGACGCCGCAAAAAACACGGGGACTCCGACCGCTCCACTTAGCATAGCAGCATGCATGGTCAAGCCAAATGGGGCGCCGCATTGACACCGAGCACTTGAGAGTCAGGGCGTATGGACATAATTAGCACGCGCCCTACCTCGGTGTCCAAGCAAAGTGGACGACTGACCAACTGGTGCCGACACGACGCGCTTGTGCAACCAGGCGAGCGGACTGGATCATTTGGTGATCGAACAGCCCTCCACAGGTCTCGATCGGCGCATTGGCGGCCTGCAATCGCTTTCTGAACGCGGGACACAAGGTCGTAGCATGCATGCGACTTTGCTGAGCTACGAGGCGCCTTCAAACAACAGCAGTGAGAAGTTGAAGACAACACCGAGGATCAGATGCCCTTCCTGCGAGACGCTTGGCGAGCAGTTGGACTCTCACGCAGCCGATAGATATCTCAACTCCGTGTTGCTTTGCTCTGTTACACTATCCCGTCACGCTCTTCACTCGCTACGCTTCCGCCTACTGCTCGCTGGAGGCCTGACCTGCGGACGCAGCCGCAGCGGCCGCGAGCTTAGCGGCCGTCTGGTCGGCCTGGATGGCCGTGATGGCGATGGTGGTGACGATGTCCTTGACGGTGGCGCCGCGGCTGAGGTCGTTGACGGGCTTGCGCAGGCCCTGCAGCATGGGGCCCATGGCGATACAACCGGTGGACTGCTGCACGGCCTTATACGTGTTGTTGCCCGTGTTGAGGTCCGGGAAGATGAGCACGTTGGCCTGGCCGCCCACCTTGGCACCCACGGCGTCCGTCTTGAGCTTGGTCTTGGCGATGGACGCGTCCACGGCCGCGTCGTACTGGATGGGCCCGTAGATGTCCAGATCAGGGCGCATCGACTGCGCGATGGCCGTGGCCTCGCGCACCTTGTCGATGATGGGGCCCGTGTTCGAGTCACCCGTGGCGTACGACAGCAGCGCCACCTTGGGGATCATGCCGAAGGCCTCGGCACTCTCGGCGCTCGTGATCGCGATCTGCGCCAGCTCCTTGGCCGTTGGATCCGTGTTGACGGCGCAGTCGCCGTAGATGCGCACGCCGCTCTCCAGGCACATGAAGAAGACGCTCGACACCAGCGGCCGCGCCGGGTCCGTCTTGATGAGCTGCAGCGCCGGCCGGATCGTGTTGGCCGTCGTGTGGCACGCACCCGACACCATACCGTCCGCGTCACCCATCTCCACCATCATGGTGCCGAAGAACGTCTCGTCCAGTACCGTGTCGCGCGCCATCTCGCGCGTCACGCCCTTGTGCTTGCGCTTCTCGTAGAAGCGGTCCGCGTACTTGTCCAGCAGCGGGCTGTCAGCCGTCTTGACGATGTTGGCGCGCGACAGGTCGAGCCCGAGCTGCTTGGCGTTGAGCGCGATCTCGTCCGGGTTGCCCAGGATGGTGATCTTGCCGAGGCCCTGGCGCAACGCCTCGTCCGCCGCCTGCAGCACGCGCACATCCTCGCCCTCGGTCAGTACCGTGTGGCGCTGTACCTGGCGCGCCTTGTTGAAGATGAAGTGCTTGAAGTGCTTGGGCGACCGATGCACCACCACGCCCTCGTCCAGCTCGCCGATCAGCATCTCCTTCTCGATGAACTGATCGAATAGCTGCAGGCAGCGCTCGATTTTGCGCTGGCTGGTCGGCAAAATGTCCGTCGAGACGGACCGGAAGCCGCTGGCCGTGTCGAACGTGTCGTTGGGCACCGAGAAGATGGGGATCGACAGACCCGTCTTGTCCAGCGCCTCGACGCCGTGCAGGATCTCGCGCGTGTTGCTGTGCGGGTAGTTGCCGTTGGTCAACATGATGCCCGAGATGTTGGGTAGCACGCCTGGCAGGCGCGACACCATGAGCCCGAGGATGAGGTCCGACCGGTCGGCCGACGTGATGATCATGACGCCGTCCTTGTACTTCTTGAGGTGGTCGAACAGGTCCTTGAGCGCGCTGGTGGCCACCACGGCCGCCGAGACCACCACGTTGTTGGGGATCTCGCGGTTGCCGAACAGCTGCGTGGCGCCCAGCTGGTGCGCCACCTCGTTCAGTCGCTTAGACGCGATCAGCGGGTCCTGTGGCAGGAACCCGAGGAACGGCAGGTTCTTCTCGGCCGACTTGGCGCGCAGCAGCTTGCGCAGCGCCGCTGGGTCGCTGGTCTGCACGCGGTTGGCGATCGACCCGAAGTAGTTGAGCCCGGCGCTCACAGCCTGGTCCTTGGCCACCAGCGTGCGGCGCAGGATCTCGTCCGCCACGTCGGACGGCGTCTTCTTCTTGCCACTCGCCAGCGACTCGTAGAAGTCGTTCACGATGAGCACGGGTGAGTTGAGCGCCTTGGCGATGTCCGCGTTGATCTTCCAGCTCATGGTCGATTCGTAGTGCTCCGACAGGTGCGAGCCCTCGATCAGCATGAAGTCGTGGCCCTGCCGCGCACGCTCAAACGCCGACATGATCTCCTCCACCAGGTCGTCCTCCTTGCCGGCTAGCCACGCCTCGAGCGCGCGGTCGCTCGTCACGCCGTAGAGCTCCGACACGTCCTTGGTTAGTTCCAGTTGATCGCGCAGCAGTTCCACGTGATGATCGCGCAGGGACGACGACTCGCTGGGTTGGATGGGGCGGAAGTAGCCCACCGACTTGAATTTCTGCTCCAACGTGTTGCTGAGTCCCAACAGCACCGGCGATGTCTTACGCGTCACTTCGTTCGATGTCACATATATGCTTTCAATGGGTACTCGTCCTTGCGCCAATGCTGCTGCCGTCAGTGTACGTAGTAGTGGTCGGGAGCTCAAAGACGTCACGGATGATCGTAGCAGCGGCTTTGCCAGGCTTTGTGTGCTGCGCCAGCGCCACATGATGTTATTGGAAGGGAAGATGAAAGCGAGATGAAGACGGAACGAAGAAAATCGCTGACTGTTTGAACGGAATCCGTGAACCGGACCAGACCAGACCAGACTGGATGAGATCAGTTAGGATCTCAAGTAACTCTCCCCCCCCCCCCCCGTACAGTATAAGGCGACTCTTCTCTTCAACGTTCAAAAGACTGGTGTAAAGACCCATGCAGAATTGACATATGTTTAAAACAATAAGATATACATTTAACAAGTCAAACAAAAACTTTTTTTTGAAATAATTGTTTTAAACAACTGTTGGAATAACTTGGGCACAAAGATGTGAGGCCACTACTCCTACAGGACGAACGTCCAGCCGCCACGCGCGCGCCGTGGCACATGTCGCGTCTCGCGTCCCATGTGAATTGTGAATTGTGAATTGTATGGCTGCTTCATTGGTTGTGGCCGTTGACAGATGCAGTAGGGCTATCCCCATCTTCCCCCATCCTCTTCCTTCCCTTTTTTTCTTGTATTTTGTATTTTGATTGGTTAAAAATTATTTTATCAATTATTGATTGGATAAAAATAGTAGTTCACCGCGAGTCAGATGTGTCGTATGGTTGCTTCAGATTCTGCACCGATATGCGCCCGTCCCCAATTGTGATCTAAAGTTCAGGATCGTATTTTTACCCTCCCGATGGTAAGATGGCCGACCACCAGATCCATCACAAGACTTTACTAGATTCGTTAAAATACATTACCAAAGTTATCACAATGAACTACTATCAAATGCAAATGCTTCAATCCATTAGAACGGATCACTTTCGACGCTTAGCATTGCTCGAGATGCTAGTGATGTCCATTGCGCGCCGGTGGATGGCAACAGATATATAGACGGGCTTAGTGCAGCGCAATATCTCACGACGCAAAGTTGCGTTTACTACTAATTGACGTGTTGGCGTCCGCCTGCAACAGGACGCAAGCGCTCCCCCCCCCTCCTCTCCTCTCCAGCAGACGCGAGCCTTCAACCTCAAGATTGCGTCTCCGACAAGCACCAGAGACTTGCGTGTCACCATACCAGCGAGCTGGGATGTCGTGTAAACAAACACTCGGCAGGATGCGGCGCAAGCGCACTCTCGGTCTCACTGGTGGAGTGGAGTGGAGCGAGTGCCTGCTGGCCTATCGGATACCAACCAACTCGAACGCCGGTCGCCAAGGCACCGGTGCAAACGCATTGCCCCCATTCAGAGCAGGCGTCTTCAGGATTGGCAACCGACTAAACGCCCACGACGCATCACCGATTGGCATCACCACTGCCAAGACGTCCATCATTTCGTGCCCCACGATGGCGACATGAACTGCTTAAGCCTTGGCCTCTGCGCCTTGTTGATTCCCGCGGACATGGAGGCTTCTTCGTCGAGGAGGAGGATGACGCTCGCGACGGTGTCAAGGACACCAAGAGAACCACCAAGTCAATTGTTCCTGCGACGAATCCATGCGAGTTGGCTGCTTTTGTATGTGGATGGCCGTATTGCAAGATCGGGATCTATGAGCTGACGGTTCGCGCCCGAACGGTGGAGTGCAGAGCCCGAACGGCTACTGCGGCCACCTTGGACTCCTCGGGCTTGATGCCAACGCGTTCAATTCTGCAGGCACCCAATCGGCCGCGGCGGGACGCCAACAAGGACACCAAGCCGCGCGTGCGCAGACAGTCGGCGCGGCTCGAGGAGCTGAAGACAACTACCCCGGAGCAGCGCGCGCGGCGCCTTGAGCAACTCAAGCGGCTGGAAGAGGAAGAATGGACGGCTCTGCTGATCCCAAAGGGGCCCCGTAAGCGGAACCCCGTAGTGCTCACGACGCCGCTGGACCGCCCAGTGCTCGACCTGAGCTTCCGCAAGGGCGTCAGGCTGCGCTCGTCCATTAAGGACCTGGATATCAGCATCGCGCGCTTCCACGAGCACTGGCTTGGCAAGCAGATCGTGCCGCTGGGCAAGGCTCCAGTCATGCAGGGCATCATCAACGCGGGCGTCGAAGCGGAAAAGAAGCTGCTCGCATTGTACAACTTTTCGGGCATCGTGCAGCAGTTCCGGAACGCGCTCGTGTTGTTCGTTGACGTTGATCAGAACACCAGCTACGACAACGTGTTCCAGGAGGCCGGCGCGGACGACGAGCACGGCGTTTCCTTTCGCTGGCTCACGCTGGGGAACTGACGGCACTATTTTCCTCCCATCCAGTAGCTGCTGCGTGTGCGCCGCGGAGATGCGCGCTCCTTCCTGTATGAGTACAAGACGAACGCTAATGACGGTGCCGTGGAAGTCCACAAGGATGAGCCGCTGCTCCTGTTTCTTCAACAGACTCGAGTGAGTGAGTTGTTTCGGTGGATTGACGGTCGTGTCAAGAGTGCTGATGATTATACCTCGGACTGCAGGGCCTCTACGTCTACTGCGGCCGCCCCCGGTTCCTCGGGGCAAGGTTGGTGTCGCGACTCATCGAATTTCGCTGGCAGCTGCTAGATGAACATCCACCGCCAATTGATCGACAGTCTACTCAAGTACCACACGCTCAAGCGCAGTGAACTCGATGTCGTCACCGACCGACTGGACGAGGAGCATCCAACTAGTTAGGCAGCCCTTTCCTCGGGACCAACGCAGCGGAAGGACACACGAATCATGCCGTCATTGGGTTGGTGCATCACCACCGCCACGGGTCGGGCCGGGTCCTGTCGTTCAGCCGCGCAATAGAGGTTTAGACCCGTGACTCGGCTCACTCACATACTTTAGCCTTACGTAAACGATTAGTCCGGGTTTAATCCACCAAAATAACCCGTTCATTCAGACCCGGACCGTCACTGCAATGGTCGTTCGAGCGGCTACTGAGTCGAGTGAAGAGTGGAAGGCGACGTCTCTCCTGGCTTCCTCATGGTGGAGCTGAGCGCGTACGAGGCCAAGCGCAGGCGACGCGTGGACGAGAACCGCGCGGCGCTCCTGTCGCTGCAGATCGAGCGGCTGCCGGCGCCCAAGCGGCCGCGGCGGGAGGTCAGCAGCACCAAGAACGCCCAGCCTGTCGAGCGCCGGCGATCGGCGCGGCTTCGGGAGCTGAAGACGATCACCTCGGAGGGGCGCGAGCGCGCGCGGCGGATCGAGAAGCGCGAGCGACTGAGCAGCAGTAACTCGATTGCCCCGGTGGGCCCCAGAGTGAACGTCGTGGTGCCCGCGGCGTCGCTCGACCTCCCAGTGCTGGACCTGAGCTCCGCCGTGGGCGTCGGGCCGCGCGTGTCGACCAGGGAGCTCGATGTTCGCGTCGAGCGCTTCCACGAGCACTGGCTTGGCAAGCAGATCTTGCCTCTGGGCAAGACCCCCGTCATGCAGGGCATCGTCGGCGCGGGCGTCGCGATACAGAAAAAGCCAATCGCTGTGTTCGGCCGGATGAGCGGTGTGCAGCAGTTCCGGAACGCGCTCGCGCTGTTCGTGAACGTCGACCAGGACACCAGCTACAACAACGTGTTCCAAGAGACCGGGGCGGACGACGAACGCGTCGTCTTCTTCCGCTGGTTCGCGCAGAAGCACTGGAGGCAGGAATCGAGCGCCATCCAGCGACTGCTGCGGGTACGTCGCGGAGACGCGCGCTTCTTCCTCGAGGAGCACGATGAGGACACCACTGACGGCACCAAGGATGAGCAAGAGGAACCCAAGGACGAGCCGCTACTCCTGTTTCTTCGACAGACGCTGGTGAGTGGTGATCTGTCTCTGTGGATGAACGGTAGTGTGTAGATTGCTGATATCCGTGTATTTGACTGCAGGGTCCATACGTCTACTGCGGCCGCCTTGGATTCCTTGGGATGCGAGAAGCGGCGCAGCCGTTCGAGTTTCGCTGGCAGCTGCTGGACGCCGACGCGATCAACTGGATGAGCATCCGCCGCCAACTGATCGATAGCCTCGTGAACGAGGACGACAAGTGCAAGGCAACGCAGTCAGAGTAGACTGTGTAGCTGCGAAGGTACATGGAGTGGTGCCATCACTCACTATCACCTCTCATCTGTCTGTGTACATCAACATGAAGGCCTTGGACAAGCGCCTTTGCCTGTCGACAACTAATACGGTGCTGCTGATGTGACGTGATGCAGGTTTGGAATCATATTCATAATGCTACCTTGTTCTCCACGACGCTGTCTATCCGCGCTGGAGCAGCCGCGTCCACGGGAGCTGCGCGGCCGAGACCTTGCGCAGCAGCTCGGGGTCGTAGGCGTGCTCGTTCTCCTCCGTGACGACCGACACCGGCAGCAGGAATACCTTGTCCGGGTGCCGATTGGACCGGTACTACGCGAGCTGCATGCCTTCGCCCCCGCCGGACACGTACAGGTAGAAGACCACGACCGGGTCGCTCATGGGCACGAGGTTCATGAAGGTCACGTTGGCACTTACCTGCTCGCCGCGCGTGTGCAGCTGCTGCATCTGCTGCTGGATGAAGGCGAACGTGTTGGCGCCCATGAAGGGCGACGGCGGGTTGTTCGCCACCGACGCGGCCGAGCCGGTCAGCATCTTGCGCATCGAGTGGAGAGACACGGAGCGGAGCGGCGTCTTGACGAGGGTCTTGATGGCGCCGCCATCTTCACCACCGCCGACGATTGCAGCAGTGACGATCCCGCTAGCGATCTTGGACGGTCTTGGCTCGCGGCCGATGCAGAAATACTCGTGCGTCCAGTGGATGCAGACGGCGACGGACGGCCAGAGCTCGCCGATGGAGTACGGCACAGATTTGCGCCCCCCCAGTCGAAGATAGACCGGCTTCTTGCCGGTCAGCATGGTGCTTGTGAGTACCTCAAGCACTACGTTCACGACGCCGACGACGCCAACGGGCGCTACCAACGCGCAGAAGAGGAACTTGAGGTCGATGATGACGCCGCCGAGTATCACATTGCCGCTGCCGCGGTGGATGAAGCCGTGCTGGTAGCGCACGGCACCCTGGGCACGGTTGCCGAGCGACGAAGGCACCTCGTAAATTTCGAGAATGCGCGTGAAGCGGAAGGACGTGGAGTGGTACTGAGACGAGATGGTGACGGCCGAGATGGCGCTCACGAGGAACTCGGGCACGCCGCGGACGCCGAGCGCCGGCGCCCACGCGAGCCACCGCCTCGAGCTCGCGTACTTGACGGCGACATGCAGGAGCAGCGCGTACAGCCAGACGTTGCGCATCTGCATGAAGGCGAGCGAGATGAATTGCTGGACGCTGAAGTTGACGAGGCCGAGGAACGACAGGGACCAGTTGTTGAGCACCGTGTACGTGATGGTGGCGTCCACGAGGTGCGCGCCGGCGTAACACAGCACAGGGAACGGACTGCCATACACGACCGTCTGCACAGGCACCTTGGTCAGCAGCTTGGCCGTTCGTCTTGCACGTGTTACGATCGATGAAGCGCCATCGTTCTCATCGTCGACGGCCTGGAAACGGTAGCATCCGATCACGAGCGCGATGAAGCGTTCGATACCGGCGAGGCAAGTCAGCTCCGATGTCAATGTCTTGAGCTAGTTGTCCTCGGTCGGTCGGCTGTCGACCAGTTGGCGGCGGACGTGCATCCAATTGAAGGCGCCGGCATCCAGCAGCTGCCAGCGAAACTCGAGCAGCCGCGTCGCTGACCGCGACCCAAGAAGCCCCAGGCGGCCACTGTAGACGTACGCACCCTGCATCCCAAACAGTCGGACGCGAACAATCAGCTCTTACATCCCGCCATCGCAATACGGCCATCCACCCAAAGAAGCAGCTAACTCACATGGGTTCGTCGAGGGAACAGCAGCAGTGGCTCGATTTCGTGGTCTTTCTGCACGTCCTTGGCGCGTCGCCAGCGTCGTTGGACTCCACGAGGAAGAAGCGAGAGTCTCCGCGGCATACACGCAGCAGTCACTGGACGAGGGCCATCTCGCGGCTCCAGCCCTTCTGGACAAACCAGCGGAAAAAGACGACGCGACTATCGCCTGCGCCGGCTTTCTGAAACCTACTGTCGAATGGGGGCTGCGCTCGATGTTCATGAACAGTGCGAGCGCGTTCCGGAACCTCTGCACACCGGCCATCCTTCCGTACACGGCAATCGGATTCTTCCCCGCCTCAACACCCGCCTCGATCATGCCCTGCACGACCGGACTATTGCCTAGCGGCATGATTTACTCCCCAAGCCACTGGTCATGGAAGCTGGCGACGTTGACGTCCCACTCCAGGATTGACACTTTGGACCCAATCACTGTGCTGTAGTCCAGGTCGAGCGGCATCGCGGGGTCCGCACGAATTGCCTTGGCGAACGCCGGGAGCTCCGAGTAGTTCTCGTCCAGTCGCTCGCGCTTGTCGAGTCGCCGCGCGCGCTCGCGCTGTGCCGGGGTAAGCGCCTTGAGCTTTTGGAGCCACGACGACTGCCGACGCACGCGCAGTTTGTCGTCCTTGTTGGGGACGTCCCGCCGCGGCTGCTTGGGCTCGTACGCGCTCAGCTCCGCCATCAGGGACCGACCGCGAGAGCCACCTGCTCCTAGAGGAAGTTGCCATTTGGGTAATATCCATAAGCGGCGTGGTGACGGTCCGGGTCAGAGCATACGGGTTTATTGTTTCGAAGGAGTACATTTCTGTACCCGGCTCACTCATTTTAACATGATTAAAATATGCATAGGATGGGTCCACGGGTTTAATATACCGTCCCACAACGTTACTACTGGACTCAACCCGACCCGACCCACGGCAAGGGTGAAGCTTCGACACTACGCAACAGGCAACCAAGATCCCCCTCGTCATGGTGGGGGCGACGGACAAGAAGCCACCGTCGCGCGCGCGGCGGGCGCTGCTGCGCCTCGGGGCGGCGATAGGCAGACGGACGCTATCCTTGTGGTGCGTTTGATACCCTGGTTGTCCGCGCCCGTGCGTGCTTTCCGCAGCTTTGGACGAGAGAAGAAGAGGCTAACACGTGTCGGATGTCCTCTCTCGGCTAGTTGGGCGACGTACACGCTGGGCGTCGTGTGGCTGCTACTGCATCCTGCGGCGACTGTGTCGACAGGTGCGTTGGTCTCTCGTTGCTGCGTGTGACGGGCGTGGATAGCGACTGACAGACTGCCGCAGGCGAGCTCAAGTGCCGCGGAACGTACATGTCGGAGAACGCGCTGTTGATCGACCAGATTGAGGCGCGCAGCGGCATGAAGGAGGTGCCGTCCGTATCGACCATCTATCCGCAGGAATAATCTGTCACTGACCTGGTGATGACTCCGCACACAGGTCCAGGCGGCGCGCGCGTTCCACCAGGAGCTGGCGCAGTTGACACAGGAGGAGGACTTTGGATGCGGCGGCAACTGCTCGCGCGTGGTGGACTGGATTGAGACGCAGCTAGGCACGCTGGACCGCGTCGATGCCTACCGCCATTCGTTTTACGACGCGCGCGCGCAAGTTGAGCGCACCAACGTCTACGGCATCCTGCGCGCGTCGCCGCTCGCAGACGGAAAGGTGCGTTGGAGACGCTTGTTCCAAGTAGGCGTGAACGTACTAACGTGTGCGCCATTCTCGCGCGCTAATCAACACGTCACTACAGGAGTCGATCGTGCTGGTGGCGCACTACCGTAGCGTCGGACCGCGCAACGGCGAGTCGTCGAGCGTCGCCATGGGCCTCGCGCTGTTGCAGTACCTCGCGCGCGCCAAGTGGCTCGCCAAGGACGTCATCTTGCTCGTAGCTGATGGTGGGCATCGAAGTAATCGCTCGATACTGACGCACGTGATCATCACTAACGCCATCCTTTGTGTTGCAGATGGCGATCTAGACGGTAGTGATGGATATGCGCCGGGAACGGACGCGTGGCTGCGCGCGTACCACATGGACCCCGCAGACGTCGGCGGCGTGGAGGGCTCCCTTCTGAACCGCGCCGGGCTCATTCGAGCAGCCGTCAGCATTGAAACTCGACAAAACTCGCGACGTATCGACGCTGCGGGCGTGTACGCTGCCGGCATGAACGGCCAGCTGCCCAACCTGGACCTCATCAACACGGCGGTGCGAGCTTTGAGGCAGCAAAGCATCCCAGTCGTACTGGATCGGAGTGATATGAAGCGTTCAACAGTCACTCTAAGCGGAGCGAGCGAGGAGGAAGACGAGGACTTGCTGGAGCGGTCCATGAATTCCGTGTCAGCTTGGAGTGATGCGTTCGTCACATCCGTCGCCCCTGGCAAGCAATCCGGCGTGCACGACTACGTTACGAATCTCCGCGGGATGCTGCGTTTCATGAAAACGCTTTCAACGGGGCCGTCGGGCATCCACGCGAGCTTCATTGGCTACAACATCGATGCGATCACGCTCAGCTTTGACGCGGTGCGATCGTCACCGCTGATCGTCACGCCAAGTCACCGCGTGTCGATCCGCGAGAGTTTGCGCGCCATCGAGCTGGTGGTGCGCGCGCTGAGCAATTTGGAGGAGAAGCTGCACCAATCGTTCTTCTTGTACGTGCTCCCGAGTCCGAGCACGTTCGTGTCGGTCGGTGAGTACTACTACTCCGTGGCGCTGGCCATTTCACCCGCAATTGCCCACCTCTTGCACCTTGCGAGCACGACTGTGGGCATGCGCCTGGCCTTTGCGATCACGTCTCTGGTCATCATCGAAGCGATCTGCGCACTGGTTTTGGCAATTATCCTGCCGATGCTACAGGAGCAGTGGTGGGCCCTTCTTCTCGTAGTTTCCGTGGCGGAAACTGCGGCCGTGGCAGTCATCCGGTCGCTTCGGTCTGTCCCGATCTTCTCCGGATGCACGGACATCGTAGACTGGAAGCAGCGCGTGCAAGCGTACGAGGCGGAGAACGACCACGATAAGAGCTCCGTGGCGACGGAGAAGAGTGGTGCCGAGCCTGTCACAGCTGCTGGGACCCAAGATTCGGGTTGGCGAGCGCTCAAGTTCCTCGCCATGGCGTTGCTAGTGTACGTTGTAAATTTGTGCCGGCTATCAACTGTGATAGGAGGAAGTGACTGACGTATCATGACTATACTCGACAGGTACTCACACTGCATCATGGGCATCCTGAACTACCCGATGGCGTTGTTCTGTGCAATTTTCATGGCGCACTTTGCTCGCATCGCCCCGGCTTCCACCGTGTCAGTCGCCAAAAACCTGTGGATTGGAGCGTGGCTCATCGTGTCGTCCCCGCTCGGTCTGTTCGCGATCGCAAATGCCATCAATCCACAAGGTAAACACCTCGTCTTCGCCTTCGAACGAGCCCTCTCCGTTAGTCGTTCATCCACACTAATGTACGTGAGTGGTGTCCTACAGGTGCGCATGACGCGGTCGCGTTCCTCATCGACGGCTTCGCGAACCGCATCAACTTGCTGGCGCTGCCGTACGCGTGCCTGCTGTACGTTCCTGTCCACGTGCTGTCGCTCGCGGTCTGGAGCTTTAGCACGAGCGAGACGGGCATCAACAAGCACGTCAAGCAAGACTAGGCTCGACCTAAACGGCAAACATGTAAGGTCGACGTGGTCGTGTATTGGTTACTGATGGCGTGCGTGTCCCTGTTGCGCCCGATCGCCACGTCTTCTGACTTTGCGAGAGCAGACACTAGGTCGTGGAGAACTTGGCCAGCATCTCGGACCCGCGCTGAGGCGTTGGCTCGAGGCGCAGCTGGTAGCAGTTGGCGGCGATCTGTTCGTAGACCTGCAGGCGTGCCTTGCCGTATGTCACGAGCCGCTGCCAAATCATGGGCAGAGTCTTCGGCTGCACCGTAAAGTGCTTTTTCATGCGCGTATGCATGCTCCGGACTGACTTTTCAAACTGGTGAGGAGAACAGCACAAGCGTCAGGCATTCATCCACCGCCTCAAGATGACAACGGCGAATGACGCTGTATCATACCGAAGGTGCGAGTGCATCCAACGCCTTGCGGATGTCCTGGCGTGGCGTATGGTACTGAATCTCCTGCGCTGGGAGCGTCGCCAGCAGTTCCTCGAGCGCCGCGAACAGCGGCTGGACAAATAATGGACACACGGTCAGGTCTATATCATTCTGAGGCAGGATTCATCATGCTTGCAGTGACAGGCTCACCTCCAGCTCCTTGAACTCGTAGACCCAAATGTATGCGACGTATCGCTGTGCGCTCTCCTCAAACTTGGTGCGCGTCTCGGCGGCGTACTGGCCCAGCGGTAGGTCCAAAGACGCGTTGATTCCCGCGAGTCTGTCGCTGATGAAGTAGTAGTTCTCTGTCGCACCACAAGTATGTAAGTGAGTCCATGCTGGGCGGAGGGGCGTGGGGACAGGTGACCCTACCGAGGCGCACGAGCGATGCGTACTTGGGCTTGCTGTCGGCCACCTTCTCGAGCCACTGGATCGTCGCCGGCAGCAAACGGTGGTAGATGGTGGCGAGCGCGCTGTCGTCCGTCTTGCCGCACACGCTCTCCTCCAGCCTCCCGATCATGGTCTGCGCAACACAAGACCACACCATCAGCAAGGTCTTGCAGTCGTTGCTCTCGGTTCGAGAGCGTTATGTTACCATGGTCTTCTGGATGGGGCTGAGCACGCCGGCCATGCGCGTGTCCGGGTGGTGGTTGTTGATCCACACCTCCTGCAGAAGAGAAAGCGTCAGCCACAGTCCGATCGGAAGCACGCGCCTAGGTACGTTACCTACCTGGTCCTCGGTGAACTTGATAAGCACGCGCTTCATTTGAAGCTGGAAGCTGACCATGGTGTTGAACAGGAACTCGCTCTGCCGGCGGTACGCGCCCAGCTGCCCGTTCACGAGGACCACGAGCGCAAGCGCGTCCAGCACGTTCCTCGCTGCGGCGGCTTCGCCAAAGTCGATCAGCCGCTTGAGCAGCTTGTCAAACACGGCGTCCATCGCGGGCGCCAGCTCCTCGGGCTCATCCTGCTCGTCGTTCGGTTGCTTCTTCGCGGATTCGCTGCTGCCGACGAAGAAGAGCGACGACACCAGGCGCTGCTCGCGAAGTACGATGGGCACGAGGTGGTCCAGCGCCTGCTGCATGAGCGGTGATGCTCCCAAAGCATCTCCAAGGTGCGTCGACGACAAGTGGAAGCTCCAGGACTGCAGCGCCTGCGGTTTGCTGAAGTGGTGCTTGCTGCTCTTGGGCAGTTTGTCCTTGAGACAACGAAACAGCGACTGCACATGCGGGTTGTACACGGAGGCAGCGTGCTTGGCGTAAATGGAGCGCAGTGCTATCACCACCTGCGCGTCCAGCGAGTGCAGACGCGCCAGTAGCGGCTCGTAGACGGTGAGGAGCACGTGGAAGGGCTCGTTGGTGAAGCTCCAGTCCATTTCGCGCGCTTGCTCCTCGAACGACGTGATGGCGCGGCTGAATCGCGAGGCCTCGATCGACCCTCGCCCAATGATGGACGTGGCCGAGGACGACGCGCTCGACACGTCCCGCGACTCGCGCATGGCGGCAGAGCTGAGTGGCCCTCGACCTCTCGAGGGAGGAGACAGAGACAACGGCCCGCCAGCACGTGCAGCAGCCTGCGCCATCGAAAAGAGCGTCCATTGGCGCGTCTTCCGCTGCAGGAACGCATCGAACGCAGCGCAGATCTTGTCGCTGAACGCGCGAGCCAGCTTGGAGAGCTCGTCGCCGCGAGCGCGGAAGGCAGCCATCTCGCTCGCAGGGAATTTGCGCGTGGACTTGATGGCGTCGTCAATCCTGACGAGCATGGTCAGCGTCGCTTTCATCTGTTGGTCGAGTTCCCTCTTGGCCTCGGGTGCCAATGGCGTCTGAAGCGGGTTGGTCACCACACTCAAAGCGTCCGCACCCGCACTGGCGTCTTCGGGGAAGATGGCGACAGGCTTGAGCAGCACGCCCATTTGCTCGCGCGGGATGTCGACCTTTGCCATCATTTGCTCGAGTTCGTCCTGCAGCGCGACACTGTTGCGGAAGTGCACCTCGAGCTGGTTGTTGAGCGACTCGAAGTGGAGCATGTTGGCGGACGTTTGCTGCAGGAAGTCGTCCGACTCGTCCGTCCAGCGCTGCGTCTGCGCTACGCGCTGCTGTAGTGCGTCGATGGCCGCCACGATGCGATCCACTGCCGTACCGCTGTTGTTGTTGCCGAAACCACACGCCTTACCGCCTGCCGTCTGCGGCTGGCTGTGGCCCTCGAACGACAGGAGGAACGATATGTTGTCGTCCTCAAGCGCGCGCAGCTTGCGCCGGAAGTTGTCCTCAATGGACGCGAGGTGCGCGTCGGCCCAGTTGACGTTGGCCAGCAGCGCGTCCGCGTCCGCGTTCTCAGCGTCCGTTAGCCGGAGGTTCGCCCCTGGCCTCTTGTCGGCATCGGCCTTTGACGTAACGGCGCCATTTGCGCTGAGGCTACCACCTTCTCCAGCGCTCGCCTCAGCCTCGCTCTGGTTGTCACCATCACCCTCTGCGCGCTGCTTCTTGACGGCCGCCTGGATCGAAGCAAACGGTTAGGAGCATGGACGGTAGCGATGGCTGAGGTGCGACTATGTACTGAATCTGTTACCATGTGATCCAGCAGATCGACGTCGATGCCGTACTTGTGCTGCAGGTTGAGCAGCAGCGCCGTCTCGTGCAACTCCTCCAGATTGAAGCGCACGAGTCGCGGTAGCATTTTCTGTCGAGTCGCTCGTCAGTCAGTGCGTCTGCCATCCACTCGTCCCTTATGCCCGACAACGCGCACCTTTTGGTCAAGCGCGAGCGCGCAGATGCTCCAAAGGAACTCGAGCATGGCCGTCTTGCGCTCACGGTCGTCCACGAGCCACTGCCAGGGCGAGTCCTCTCCGTCGAACAGCAGCGCGAAGCCGCCGCGCTTGCGGTCTGACGCCACGCCGGCGTTCTCGATCACGTCCAGGCGCCCAATGTCCCACGACTGGCGCACCTCCACCGCCAGCGATCGCAAGAACTGCACGTAGTGCAGCTGCGCGGTCGCATTAGCGCCGTCCTGCGCCGTCACACAGAGGATGTACGACTTGGGCGGCCCGCCCGCGGCACCGAAGAGCCGCTTGGGGCCCAGCGACACCTTGCGCTTCTGCACCTGCACGAACGAATAGACGCGCTGCCGCCGCGCCGCTGGGGCCGAGGAGGACGCGGAGGCCGCCGCGCGCGAGCGGAAGTACGTGTGCAGCGTGTTGCGCACGTCCTCCCGCGAGACGCCCAGTGCCTCCGCCGCCGCCGCAGCGGACGCGGGCGCCACCTTGGCCGGCAGCATCTCCATGATCTTCCAGCCGCGTCGCTTGGGTATAAAACTGGTGAGTCTGCAGGTTGGAAGCTATAGGTTCGATCTATAGGATCGGCTCTAGGTAGGGTTACAGTTGAACCTGAAGAAGCTTTCGTATTTAGCTGAAAGTTGAAACTATAACTTTAAAAAGAATATACAATACGTTCAAACGACCTTCGCGCTACATTATGATGTTTTCCTTTTTAGGTTTCGCTCCTGTTTTCTGCTCGAAATTTCGCGTCAATTTTCACGGTTTTCGTCTGCTTTTTGCGATTTTTTGCGCGTTGTAGTCGTCGTCTGGTTGTTTGTTTAGTGCTCAAGGCGCAAGGCGAACACATCGAGTAGTAAACAACAAGGACGTCCTGACGGCTAGTGATCCGACCGCACGTCTTGGTGTGTGAGTCGCGTCCGGATGAACGTTCAACGAGCACATTCATGGACTCATGCGTATCAGCAGCGTAGAGAGCTCCACGCCAAAGACGCAGCACACGACGACTGTACAGCAGGGGAGGGCACTCAGTCCGCTCGCATACACACAGCGGGTTTTCACCAAAAGGATGTCGCATCACAGTCGGTCGGGGGAGATGCGTCGCCGCGTTACATATGGGCGCCGCAGAACCAGAGTGCTGTCATCCGCCGCAGTGCTGCAGGGCCCTGTACACGCTGCGTTCATGCCCGCCGCCAACTGTAACAACACGTTTCGGTCTGTTGGTACTGGAGTTATGTAACATGGACAATGAAGTGCAAGGTGATGATAGAAGGCTCGCAGAGAAGCGCTCGAAGTCGCTCTCGTCGCATCCGGATCAGCATCTCTGCCTTGACGGCGACGGAGGCGAGCGAGCGGCTCGGTTTATACGGTGGGGGTTCATCAAGCTGGGACACATGGGCCCTCGCCCATTGACGCGGTGCTATGATGTCGTGAAAACCCGGTCGGAGGTCCAAAATGTGACGTGACTGCGCGTATCAGGTGCGCGTTTTGTGGCGCTCCGGTCCTTTTATTTATCATTTCTACAAGGTTTTCTTTATATCTTTCCGGTCACTATCACATTAAAAGGAATACTATATTTGATATTGTATGCGTATCCACAGGATTTGCTAGTTCGTCCGCTCCTGCACACCAACTTTTACTGCTGACTCGTGGATTTTTTAGCATACAAACCCCAAGTGTTGGACGTTCAGAGCTCCATCTGATCCACTCTTCACCCAGGAGCTCCGTCTCTGTCGGTACTTCACCCCCACCTTCGTCTCCCGGTCGTCTCCTTCGTCTCCGTCTCCGTCTTTATCTTTGCCGCCGATGCGCGCGTTCTCTGGCCCCGGCCTGCTCCTCCTCCTCCTCTTCATCGTTCGCTCGCGCCCTCGTCGTTGCTTACTGCGCATCTGTCTGCTTCAATCAGTTCCCTTCGGATTTGCGCGTGTCAACTGTGAGAAGTCCCCACGTTGCGCATTCGTCCGGTCGTCGGCAGAATCCGATTCGCCCGCTTCCACTCACTCGCTCGCCCACTCAGTCCGCGTTCGAGCCGAGTACTTTCACTCTCCCTCTCCTTTCCCAACTCCTCGCGTCCATCATGCTGAGCAGCCCCAAGATCCCCGCGCTGATCGCGGCCGCGGCCTCGCTCGCCCTCGCACTGCCCTCGGCCTCGGCGATCGACTACGCTGGTAGCTGGGTGAATGCCGACCAGTGCGTCGACATTTGCACGACGCCGAGCGCCACGTGCCTCACCAAGGACCCGGCGTGCCTGGCCAAGGCCAAGGTGCCCGGTGACTTTGACTACCTGGTGCTGGAGCAGATCTTCATGCCGCAGTTCTGCCGCGACCTGCTCGTAGGCGTGGACGGCACCATCTCGCACCGAAACGTCAACCCGTACCCGGACGGACTCACGTGCGTGGCCGACCGCGTGTCGAGCGAGCTGACGATCCACGGCCTGTGGCCCAACTACGACGACGGCTACGTGAGCTGCTGCAACCCGAGCGACTCGGTCAACAACGACCCGTACGACGCCGCGGCGTTCGCGGCCAACCAGGCCGACCTGCTCGCCACCATGGGCGAGAAGTGGATCGACCCGTCGCAGGCCTCGACGTACGACACGCTCTGCGAGATCTACGACCACGAGTTCCAGAAACACGGTCTGTGCTACGCCGCACAGGGCGCCGACCTCGAGGCCGCCGCCGTCACCTACTTCCAGGCCACGCTCAACACGGCGGACCGCCTGAGCGCCGCCAACGATAAGATCAAGGAGTGGGCCGCGTCCGAGTCGCACGAGACCACACTGGCCGACATCCAGGCGCTGTACGACCACCAGGTGATCGTGCTGTGCTCGGCTGTGGACGGCAAGAACCAGCTCTCCGTCATCCGCACATGTTACGAGAAGCCCGAAGACATTGGCGTGGATGGCCCGACCACGCAGATCGACTGCGCCAACGCCACGGCCACCTCCACCTTCTCGGTCTGCTCGGGTGACGAGCCCATCACGCTCCTGCCGTACGTCGCGCCTGGCAGCTCCAGCTCCGGTTCGGGCTCGTACCCGGACGTGGGCTCCAGCTCCAGCTCCGGCTCGGGCGTGGACGTCGGCTCCAGTAACAGCACTAGCTCCAGCAGCGGCAGTAGTACCAGCCCCGTCACGGACGCTCCCACGGACGCTCCCACGGCTGCCCCCACGTCCGCTGCGACGACGCCGGCGCCGGTCAACAACTGCGGTGGCTTCTAGATGGTTCGACACGGCAGCAGTGGCGAGTAGGAGTCCCTAAAAGCGTTGAAGACATCACCCCGACATCCACGGAGCCTATTTGTGTTCATGCGCATGCAGATCGAGTTGAATGAACACGAACACGCACATGACTATTATTACAGGTTTCAATGAAAATGTCACCCTCCAAAATATACCCCACGCATCATGAAGTCACCTCAAGAACGGGAGGTCTGTGCCCGAATGCGAACTAAGGGGTTCACTTTCCGTCAGATCTCCCTTGCTCTAGATGTCTGCAAACGAACCAAGACCTCTAGACCGAACCCACCTATGCAAGCTCGCCACTGATGTACTCTCCTCGCTACAATCCGACCAAGTACTGTTTCAATGTAATCCGCACGAGTGTCGACGCACAGCATCTGCGAATCTTCAAGCAAGCCTGACCCGCGCAATCGCTCGCTTAACACCTGATATCTGTCGGAGAATGTTTCACTTTGCCTTACAAAGATGAAGTATGAGAACTCGGGGCGGGAACAAAGCAAAATCCGGAGGGGAGTTTTTTTTCGCGTTTTCTACGGTCATTCCGCAACACGCCATGGGAATCACCAAGCACGCATGCCCTCCCGACTGGGAGATCGTCCCCGAGTCCGACCGCGGAAGTTCCTCTGACGAGGACGGCTTAGTTGAAGACACTGTTCGCCCTCAGCTCGTCAAGCGCACGACGACTAGGAAGCCCGCCTCTGCGAAGAAGTCCAAGAAGGTGTCTGCCACGACATCCCAAACACAAGTTCGTGTTGGGAAGGAGTCTGCCGTCTGCAAGAAATCTCCCGGTATCGTGCTGGAGAACGCGTTCAAGAAAGACAAGCGCTTCTGTAGTGTCATGTGCCGCCTCACGACCGTCTGTCCGGACCCCGACCTCCGTCAGCAGATCCACGACTGCGTTCAATGGATGAAACAGATCCAGATGGAGTCCTGGCACCTCGTGAACCTCCACACCCTTCGGTGTTTAGAACAAGACCTCCAGCTTCCGTCGTACGACGCGACGTTCTTCGACCTCTGTTGCACCGGCGTATCAAGCACAACGCATTCGCACAACATCAAGCGTAAGAATCCGGCATTGTGGGAGACGATCAAGATCTATCGCGCGGGAAGGTCGGCAACAGCCTTGAAGGAGATCGAAAACCAAGTCGGACTTCCTTGCATGAAGTACGAACTCAGACAGCAGATGGTTGTGAGCGCCGAGGTGATGCTCCGGGAACACTTTCGGCGACGACTCCGCGCGTACGTGAAAGTGATCTACCCGAACTCCGAGGAGAATGATGTGGTTCGGGCGTGCTATAACACGGAACCAACAAAGCTCGGGAAAGTCCAAGAACTGCGAGCATTGCTCACTCCGAACGGTGTGAATTGGTGCGAGGAGTGGATCCCATGGCCAAACCGCATCACGGACAAGACCAAGCTCGCGTTCTACATCCGTATCCTCTACAAGTTCCAACGGGCGGTGGAAGACCACATTGATGCGAACCCTGGAAGGAGTACGAAGGGTGTTCGGGCGTTCTCTCTGTTCCCTGTCGCTACCAGTTTCACTGCGTCACACATCAAGATTAACGCGACGACGTTGGCCAGTTTGTGCTCTCGCGTGAAGAAGAAAGATCCCGAGACCGGTGGTGACTGCTCCATTACGAAATGGTGGGTGTAATGGGCCCTAATGCCTATTACATGGCGCAATCCAATTACGGGTTAGTGTGCACCACACTCATCCTCATGGATCGCCGGGTGTCGTAAACATGATGTCTGATTCATGTTTACACACCAACACTCACGGTAGTGATCAGTGATTACGACCGCATGGAATGTTCTCAAACATTCTCGAGTGCTCTCTGCACACGTGTCTTTGTGCATGATGATGGTTCCTGTTGGGAAACTATCTGATGACGAGGCCGACGTGTCATTATGAGTACATGTTGCTGATATCAGCCAATCACAACATGTCACGTGGCGGGGAGGTTCTTCGAAGAAGAACCTCACATTGAAGCTCAAGTTGGAGAATGTTCTCTTGGTCCAAGCCTCAAGCTCAACCTGATTCAACCCAAGGTTTTATATTGCATTTGTAAGTTGACTGCATTTAACCCCATAGGACCCTAGTAGTTTTATGTTTGTAGGATTCAGGAACCATAAGCTCATTTCAATTCAGTTGCAAATTTTCTGCGTTCCGCTCAAGTCTTCCCTTCCTCCTTCCCTCCAAGTCGGGAATCAAGTCTTCCTCAAGGCGCAAGCGTGCGTGCCGTGTTCTGGGGACTGTCGTGGATAGCGCTCCATTACAGAACAGCGTCTCCACGAGAATATCAAGGTAGCGAGCCAAACTGCCCGTGTCCGCGGTGTCGCTTGAGCACTGAAGTGTCACCAGGGCTTTTCCGTTGCGGCACTGCTGACCTTTCTTAACGTGGGGAATAGAGTAGTTGTTCCCCCACGTTGAAGCAAGCATTGCCCTATCACGGCCATTAACGTCAGAAAGACGTTATCGAGCTTGATCCGGTTGAGCTCGTAGTAGGACACCTTCACCGCGGCGATTAGCTCGTCGATCATGGCCATTTGCTTGGTTTGTTGCAACACTTGGATACTGGCGAAGTACCCAAGGTCCAGCACGTTCAGGTCAGGGCTATTGACAGGCTGAGCTTTCAGCGAGATGTTCCAGCCGTCCAGATTGTCGACCTCCACGACAACAGGATCGTCCACACGGCAGTGCGGGCTGGCGTTGTCCTGCTGTATCAAAACAGTCTTGCTTCCGCCTAGTATTAATACAACTGTATTAATACACAAAATATTAATATTATTAAATAGCATTTAATATAAATGACTACGTACCAGGCCATACGCGCTTGATCGCCAGAATGACGAGATCAACTAGCATCCGCCAAACGCCGTTTCGGTCGACGTTGATCGTCACAGTCACCGGAGTTCCCTTGGGGTGGTTCTTCGACGTCCGCTTGGCGGGCTGGGTTTCCGCGCACGGTCAGATCCCTATACGTCCGTCGAACCACTTGTTGCGCGCTGTGTCATAGCGAGGGCGCGCAACGACAACAAGGGACATCACCTTAGTGAGAAAACACTTGCTCTGGGCAGCGCATGGCTCAACCTCCTCGTTATCTGTGACGTAGAACGTCTTGCTGTCCTTGTCGATGAAGAACCATTTCTCATCGATGTGGACGTGATCGTAAAAGCCGTGGAAGGCCAGCGACTCTGCACAAAACAAATGATTCATACAAATTAATACTTTGATAAAACGATATTAATACCAGGAATTGATACGCATAATACGTGTATGAAGGATGAAGCACTTGAAGAGAAGGAAACGAGGCAAGAGTCGACAGAAAGGCGAGAAAGTAAGAGTGAAATTTGAAGTTTAGCCTGTCTGCTGTGGGGTCTTGTCTGACAGCCAATCGTTTCAGAAATGGAATCTGACAGGTTAGTGTAATTACACAAGATCGATTTGGACAATCTATAAGATTTGTCAGTAGTATCAACCGTGTGGCGCTTCCACTCCGGGACAACGCGGATGAATTAAGGACAGTATGAAGCCGAGGCGCCGCGTCATGTTCTCGTCGGTGAGGCGCGGCTTGATGCGTGTGGTGGTGCGCCTGATCTCGTTAGTCTTCATCAAGTCGGCGAACGAGGACTTGGGGATGCCCACTTGGGCGGCCATGGTGCGGACAGTCTGGCGCAGCCGCTGTGGCACAGCCTCCATCGCTTGTTTCACCTCGGCGATGTCGTGTAACAGGGTTACACATAGCGTACCCGGAGTACGCTGCTGGATACAGTCCAGTACTGTACTGTGCGAGCTTGGTGTATCCACACTAGGCTCGGTCCGGTCCCTAGCAGGACTAGTATATGCCACACTAAGTCCTTGCATTATCGGACAGCTACCCATTGGCTGTCCGCGCTTCTCCAGTTTTCTCATTGGTAGAAAGCCTCCGATTCCTACCAATCACAGTTCTTCCTTCCACGTGGGACTCTCACGTCCAACCGTGGGTACCTCCCACAATGCATATATAGGATACTAGAGGTTAGGGACCTTGCGCTCGTCTGGCAGGGCCAGACGAGGCGCTTAACTTTGTCAATTCAGTTCTCGATTTGCGCTAAAGCTAAAAACCTTCTTTTATTGTAAATCTGTACGTTCTTCGTACAGATTAGCATTAAAGAGTTTCGCTTCCTCATACAGCGCACCTGTGTAAGCCTAAATAACTGGGTGTAAAGCTCGCCCAGTTACATGTCGTACTTGCGCTTACCGCACACGCGGTCTTTCTTTTTGCCCTCCAGATCGTCACGGTTTTGCCATATCACGGCTATAATATTTTGATGCAAGTTAAACAAACCGGCGGCGGCCGCCATACTCCCTCTCTTGAGCTCTCCATTGTGCAGGTTCTCCAAGAGGAACTTAACAACCTCGAGGCGCTCGTTGTACGTGGTGTCGCGCTTACCCATGGCGGGCCAAATCACGAATGGCGCTTGACTTCATCGAGCATCCAAAACTGCATGCTTTTTGATTCGACAAAATTGAACACGACCAGCGAATCATATTTGGACACATTTTTTTCTTTTGTCCAATAAATTTTATACACAGATTTTCGTCGGACATTCAGAATGATTGCTGCACAGATTTTCCTCGGACAGAGGAGTACACGTTTTATTTAGGGAAAATCCCAATATGTGACTCAAAACAAACATCCTTTCAAAATGTGGCTCAATACGGTGAAATTACCCACCCGCGCGAATATATTATAAGCAATCAGCCAAAGCGAAACCACCCACAGCACCTTCAACATGCACAAGATGCGGCGCATACTGAGCTGCAGCGCCGAGTACGCACACGCTGCAATGGAGGCTAATAGCGACCATGCCAGTAACGCCGCTCATCCGGACATTGAGGCACTGCGGCAGCAGCGCTGGGCCAGTGGGAAGGAAGCCGTCGACGCCACCAAGGCGCATGCTTCTGACCGCGGCAAGAGCGCGATTGTGCCCAAGAGGGGCGGCACGTTTCGACGTGTAGCGTGCTCTAGTGCCCCATCCTGTTTCTGGTTTGTGAATCTGCCCTAGACACGGCGCAAAGGGCAGCAACACTATTGGCATGTCACGAATGTCAACCTCAACTACATCAACTGTACCGCTACCGCCAAGCCTACTGTCCGACAGCTCGCTGCCTCGGCAGTCATGCGCTCTGCTGTGGTCGCCGACACCAACGTATTGGCGCCGGCCTTGGAAAGACAGCTGCAGCTACAGGCCGACACCGTGTGCAGCCGGAGCATGGTATATCGCGCAAAGCAGCATGTCCTCCAGGACGTGTTCTCAGAGAGCATCCAGACGATTGAGTACCTATCAAGCTATCTACGCGAGTTCGCGTCAGTCAACCCCGGCACGTTCACTAGTTTGGACCGAGACAGTGACGGGCACTTCCACCGGGCTATTGTCGCGCTCGATCCTGCGTGGGTTCGGACTGGTCTCAGCCTTTTTGGCGCCGACGCCGCACACATGAAGCACCGCAAATACAACGGGGTTCAGATCATCCTCGTCGCGCGCGACGGCAACCTACAGAACAGAGTGGCAGCCATAGCGTTGGCACCTCTAGAAGACCACTCGAACTAGCTGTGGTTCTTCCAGAGTCTGCTTTCTCACGGCTTTCCGCTTCGGGACCTTCCAATCTTTTGCGACCGTCACGCTGGCATCATCTCGGCATCGACCGAGTTGCGCATCTTCACTATGTTCTGTACGCGTCACCTCATTGGTACGTATTGTCATTCAGACTCACTAGCTCCTGACATGCTGATCGATTACTTTGCTGCATTCTATAGGCAACATGCGCGCCGACAAAATGGTGAGGCTTGCTGTCGCACACGAGGCTGTGGTCTGGCGAGCGCTGTCTGCTGAAACGCTCGCACAATACACCGCGGCTATCGATGACCTGTTCAAGGTCAACGTCCACGCAGCCGCATACCTGCGTGCCAGCCCTGTTGCCAAATGAGCTCTGCATCCACACTATCAGCGCCGGCCGCTGTATGTCTGGCGAACGACCAATTTCGTAAAGAGTGAGCAAGCCAGATCACTACGCTTGCGACCGCGCCTTATGCTCCCTTACGAGTACTCCGCGCTTACAAGCAAATTATAATTGCCGAAGCCTACCGGCGTCTCAACCAACGAACCGTATGGCTCGGGGCCGGCCGCTTGGCCACACCACGCGCGAAGAGCAAGTTCCAGAACGAGCTGAAGCAATCCGCGCAGTATATGGTGGCCTTCAGCTCCGATACTGTTGCCTACACTACCCGGATCGATCACCAAGACAAGCCCCGGCGTGTGGACGCTGCGACTCCATCGTGCTCGTGCTCAATGTGGTTGCAGCAGAAAATTCCGTGTCGGCACCTCCTAGCCGTCCTTAAGCGCAAAGACGTGCTGGACGGCGCGCTTCGTCTCTTCGCTAGCTGCTACACAGTCTCGCAGTATGCACAAGATCAGCGCGCGATTGGGCTTCCCGACAATAGTGCACTGACGGCAGACAAGTCACTTTTACCTGCACTGTGCCAGAAGCAGGTCGGTCGGCCTCACAAGCGCCGGATCAGGTCACGCGGAGAGATTGACGCACCAGCAAGACTGCGAGGCATATATCACTGCAGCAAATGCGGACAAGCGGACAGGCACAACAGTTCAACATGCCACGCGTTGGTATGAAGACTAACTTCAGTGACCTAGATGCAACGAACGAGTGAGGTAACGCTTGCCGTAGATTGCATTGAGATAAAACATGCGAACGCCACGTCACCTTGGTCTTCTCATTGCGGGGGCGCGCGACCTGCGCCGCCGCTGACTCGTCCAGCCACGCTTCGAGCTCCTCCACCTCCTCGAGCACGTCCTGGCGCTCCTCGTCCGTCACCTACGGCTTGGCCTCGACCCTATCGGCCACCAGCTCGCCCGTGCTGAACGCGTACTTCCTCGCCACGTCAGCGCGATCGGGAACGTTTTGAGCTCAGCCACGCAGAACGAGATCGCGTCCAAGTCCTTCTCCAGCCCCGCCACCTTCTTTTTGTACTTGGCGGCCTCCACCTTGTCGCTGTCGTCGTACAGCCAGTCCTCTCTCTCCTCGAGCTTGGTCTCGAGCGTCTCGAGCTGATCCGGCACCGTCACCTTCTTGACGACGTCCTCCTTGGTGGTCAGCGCGTCGCGCGTATGGTAGATGAAGGCCTCGAGTCCGTCCTTGGCCTCCAGATTTGTCTTGCGCTGGTTGTCCGCCTCGTCCAGGTGGCGCAGCATCTTGGCCGACTGCTTCTTGGCCTTGGCGCTATTGGGCAGCACGGCCCGGACGCTGCGCCTGTCGTGCACCAGCGCCACGCCTAGGCAGCTGTCGAGAGCACCGGCATACTGTCCAGCAGGCCTCACGTCCGGCATGGCGCCGAGCATGGCGGGCTGCGACTCGCGCTCGGACTTGGGCGGGAGGGCGGCCGACACGCACGTGAGTTGTCGCGAGCTTCACGCTGCGCTTAGTGCTGAATGGGCGACGGCTTCTTTGGTGAGGGCACTCGTGGAAGGAAGCGAGTCCTGGTTATGCTTGGTTACGCCGTATTTTACCACTGTGTTACGATCTTGAGTCACATTTTAAAAGGATTTTCGTTTTGAGTCACATATTGGAATTTCCCTTTTATTTATGGATTTAAAAAAAAAAAATCACTTTTTGACGCTTCGCCAAAACGCTCAGCTTCAGCGAAAATTCGCTGAGAACATGCTTTGACAACCAAAGCACCAACGGTTTCATCATTCAAACGACAACCAAGGGCGGGAACGGAGGACGGTGGCGTATCTTGGTCGACTGCTTCATGGCGGAGCTAAGCGCGCACGAGGCCAAGCGGCGGCAGCGCATGGAGGAGAACCGCACGGCGCTGCTGGCGCTGCAGATCGAGCGGCTGCCGGCGCCCAAGCAGCCGCGGCAGGACGTCAACAAGAACCCCAGACCCCGCGAGCGCCGGCGGTCGGTGCGGCTTTAGGAGCTGAAGACGCCCGACCCAACGCACCGGGAAAGCGAGCACGAGTTAGGTGAGTACGCAGATTTTGAGGCTATTCCCTCACTGCCCTCTACTCTGCGCAACCTCCCTGTGCTCGACCTGCAGTACAGCACGGCGTCAGTGGGATCGGCCATTTCAACCAGGGAGCAGAACATCCACATTGAAGCCTTCCACGAGCAGTGGCTTGGGAAGCGGCTGACACCACTGGGCAAGAATCCGGTCCTGCAGGCCATGATTGGCGCGGGTGTTGAGGCGGAGAAGAGGCTGATTGCCATGTTCATGCAGACGAGGGGCGCGCAACAATTCCGGAACGCACTCGCGCTGTTCGTGCCCATCGGGGCCAACGACGACATCATCTTTCGCGTGGTTAATGGTAGCGAGAAGCGTGTCGTGTTCTCCCGCTGGTTTGCATGGAACTTTTGGCGCCGCCAGACGCCCGCCATCCAGCGACTGCTGCGTGTGCGTTGTGGAGACATGCGCTTCTTCCTTGAAGGGACCGACGATTCCAGCGACGGCATTCAAAATGAGCAGGCAGGCCACTCGGATGAGCCACTGCTCCTGCTCCTCCAAAGTACTCAGAAGGACCCGTTCGTCTACTGCGGCCGCCTTAGGTTCCTCGGCACGCGCGCGGCGACGCATCCGCTCGAGTTCCGGTGGCAGCTGCTGGACACCGACACACTCAGCTGGATGAACACCCGCCGCCAAGCGGTCGACACTGTGAGTGAGGGCAACCAACCCCAGGCAGCGAAGCTGGAGCCAACTGAGGAGCCGCAATACATCGTGTAGACGAGTCCTCAGTCACTACAACGGCCCACTTGTCATGGTGTACGATCTTGTACAGCATTGACCAACGCAACCCACTATATACGTGATGGTCTGCTTGTAGACCGTATAGGTCCATTTTCCATTCCCCTATCTAATCACGTGACGATTCGCATAGGGAGAACCGTAAAATTCATTGTTATTGACCAATCAAAACCAATAAAGCAACACAACTTCTATTCCATTGGATAAAATTCGCAGCAATACAGCAACAGCTTCGTTGCTTAAACGCAAGCCAAAGGCGGGGACGGAAGGAGTCGAAGCCTCTTCCTCATGGCGGAGCTGAGCGCGTACGAGGCCAAGCGGCGGCAGCGCATGGAGGAGAACCGCGCAGCGCTGCTGGCGCTGCAGATCGAGCGGCTGCCGGCGCCCAAGCGGCCGCGGCGCGACGTCAAGAAGGAGATCAAACCACGCGAGCGCCGGCAGTCGTCGCGGCTTCGGGGGCGGAAGGTGCCGGTCTCGCAACCCCGGAAACCTGGGCGCCAGTTAGGCGAATACGCAATCCCCGCGCTGCCCGCGACGCTGCTGGACCTCCCTGTGGTCGACCTGAACTACACGGCCTCAGTGGCTCGCGCGAAGACCATGAAGCTGGATATCCGAGTGGAAGCCTTCCACGAGCAATGGCTCGGGAAGCAGCTAGTTCCAGTGGGCAAGAACCCGGTCTTGCAGGCCATGGTAGGCGCGGGAGTCGAGGCGGAGAAGAAGCTGGCCGCGGTGTTCGGGCAGACGCTGAGCGTGCAGCAGTTCGGAAACGCGCTCGCGCTGTTCGTGAACATCAAGCGCGGTGACAACTACGACAACGTCTTTCAAGCGGCTGGTGATGACAGCAACCGAGTCGTCTTCTTCCGCTGGTTCGCGAGGAATTCTTGGTACCGCGAGACGCCCGTCATTCAGCGACTGCTGCGTGTGCGCCGCGGAGACAAGCGCTACTTCCTCAAAGGGGCCGGCGGCGCTAGCGTCGGCATCAAGCAACGGCAGGCAGTCCACCCGGACGAGCCACTGCTCCTGTTCCTCCAAAATACCGAGATGGACCCGTTCGTCTACTGCGGCCGCCTTGGGTTCCTCGGCATGCGCGCGGCAAAGTCTCCCCTCGAGTTCCGGTGGCAGCTGCTGGACGCTGACGCCCTCGGCTGGATGAACGCCAGCCGCCAAGTGATCGACAACCCAATCGAGAACGACTCAACTAAGGCAGCAAAGCTGTAGCCGGCCGCAGAGCCCCAACAAAACGCGTAGGCGTGTCGTCGTTCGCCACCACGGCCCATTCGTCGTGCGTGGCGTCTAAAGTCCATCAAAAGGAAGGCATCAACTGACCTTTTCCCATTATTTACGTGATGCTATACTCTCCAAGCCCCGTAAAGACCGCATGCCATAGACTAGGGGCGATTTATTTTTGCCCAATCAAAGTCGACCTTTAGCCTCATAGACCCATACAATTAGCTAAAAGTCCAAGCATTTGACTACCAGATCAAAACACATGGTAGTCAAATCGCATAACCAGATCAGATCTTCTTGTCCAGCGTGACATTGGGATCCAAGATGGCGGTCGCTCGCGCCCTCTTCTCGCTGCTGCTTTGCGTCTTCTGGGAGCTGACGGCGGCCATCGACTACCCTGGCGGCTGGGCACCGACGTTCCCTGCCAAGCAGCGGTGCGTGGACATCTGCACGGGCGGTCCGGGCCGACCGACGTGTCCGACGCGCGACCCCGAGTGCGAGCGCAAGGCGCAGCGGCCGGGCGACTTCGACTACCTGCTGCTGGAGCAACTCTTCCTGCCGCAGTTCTGCCGCGAGCTGCTCATCGGCGTGGACCCGACGCTCGAGCACCGGCCTGTGAGCAAGTCCCCGGCGGGCATCGCGTGCCGCCCGCAGCGCGTCCGCAGCGCGCTGTCCATCCACGGGCTCTGGCCCAACTACGTCGCGGGCTTCCCCACGTGCTGCAATATAAGTGACGACATCACCAATCGGCCGTACGACCCGCGCAAGCTCGCGCGGGAGCACAGGGCGCTGCTTCAGGAGATGAGCGAGCGCTGGGTCGACCCGACGCAGCCCGAGGGCAACTTGGACTCGCTCTGCGAGCTGTACAACCACGAGTTCCAGAAGCACGGGCTATGCTACGCCGCCGACGCGTCCGGCAGCTACGAGAAGAGCGCGCAGATCTTCTTTGAGGCCACGATGCGTGCGGCCGCGTCGCATAGCAACGCCACTGACACGATCAACGCGTGGGCCGCCGATCCGGAGCCGCCGCGCCGCTACGTCGCCGACGTGCACGCGCTCTTCCCCAAGAAGGCGCAGGTGCTGTGCTCAGCTGACTCGTCCTTCCGCAACGAGTTGGGTGCCGTGCGTACCTGCTTCAAGCAGGCATCTTCGATTGGAAGCGGTGGGGACGCGCCACTAGAGCCCATCGACTGCGGAGACGATGTCGCATCACAGGCGTTCGTCGCGTGCGACGCCTCGGTGCCCATCAAACTGACACCGTACGCGCCGCCACCGCACCAGCTGCAAGTCTCACCGCTGGATCTCAAGTCTGTCGAATAATGAAGCATCGTCGTGTGCCTCTGCACTTGAGTTTACCGATTAGTTCCTCCGACCAGATCGTAGTTTGCTTATTTTCAGCCTCAATCGGTCTCTGACGTCACGTTGTCTGGCCACCACCTTCTCATCGACAGCCTAAACGTCACTGTGCGCTCTCAAGATTACCTCGGCTCTCCTCGTTTTTACTTTCCTCTTTCTTACTCTGAGCCGTCTTCTTGCGCCAAGAACCCGTAGAGCTTCTCGCACACCAACGTGACTGACTCGTACTCCAGAATTCCGTGATGCACCATGCTGACGAAACTGTCTTTCTCAATCTTCGTCTCCCCGTATCGATAGAAGTTCCACGTCACGAAATCAGTCACGATGCCGTACACCGTCTCCAGACCCTTGCGATCTGCAATCGCCTCGCACCCGATCAGCGCCTGAGCTGTTCCTTGATCGAAATCGTTCTTCTTCGCTGCGACGATACAGAACTTAGTGTTTCTGCGCTGAACTACGAACTCGAAGAAGCCAGCCGCGTGCACTTGTTTGCCGTTCACCGTTTCTTGGACGAGAATCTTGACGTCATCCCCGAGAAGCTCGCAGATGCAGATCAGTACTGGTGCGATGAAGTGATAGCATTTTGCTTCCGTCCAGGCGTGGTCACACGCGCCCATCATTTTGGTCACCAGCGTGAGGTAGTCGAAGAGGAAGGCCATTCGCTCAGTGGGAACCTCCTTCCGCGTCTGAATGTACGTCGAGTACTGCAGCATGTCTTCAGCCGCGCTCCAACCCATGCGCAAGTACCCATCACCGTTCTCGTTGCATGCTATCTTCTTGCGCGCGTCCAGTCGTACGTTGAGCTCCCGCCACCGCTCGAGTCGGATGGGATGGTGAGCGATCTCTGCTTGAGGAACGGAGGTTAGCACCTCTCGAGTGTTCCCGGATCAGCCACCAAGACGTGCACCGCTTCTTCAGTAGCTCCGGCGAAAACCTTGGCGACGCTCTTGGAGGCAAGCAATGGGTCTGCCTCGACAAGATCTCGCACGGGCTCCACGTTGCCCTTCGCCAACGCAATCACATCGGCAGACGCTTTGCGCAGCCAATCCCCACCGCGCCGAGCAAGGAAGAGTTTGAGCAGCTGAGTGCGAGGCGTTAAGTCAATCGGTGCCTTGATCACAATCTTCAGATCGCCAATTGTCGCGCTGGGCTCGATCTCCACGGGAACGCACTCTCCGCGATGCCAACCCACATGCAGAAAAGCTTCATCGCTTCTTGATCTTGTCGCTTTTCCCGAATTGGCTGTTTGTTCTCGATCTGCTGCCTATCGAGTTATTGAGTGTGATCCCCTCTAAATTACTTATCGTTTAGCCTCATTCATTCACGTCGCCTATTTCTCTCAATCGGAGTCACAGACGTCTGATTGATTGTCTGGTTACCACATTCAATCAGTATCCTTCGCGTCACTGCGCGTTGTTGTTGGGTCGGATGGCGAGCAGCAACCGCGCGACCTGCTCCTCGGGGCTATTCCCACCGCCTCCTGCGCCTCCGAGGAGCTGCTGCTGCGTCCACCGCCCGCGCGTGGCCGGGACGCGGTAGACCGTGACATCACCCGTCGAATCGCCCACCACGAGCACGGGGGCGACCGGAGCGAACGCGACCGTTGTGCACTCGAGCGGCACCTCGCGCTTCTCCATCTTGCTCGCCAGCGCGCTCGTCGTGACGGCAGGGCTCCCGTCCGGGTCGTCGCCTGCGGTCGCTGCTCGGTCTGCCGTCACACCGCCAAGCAAGTCGTCGTCGTCGTTGCCGTTGACGCCAGCTCCATTGACCGCGGTGTTACTCACGGGGTTCGCAACGGGCATCATAACGTACTTCTTGGGGAAATGCGTGACGACCGGGTCGAGGATCGACTCAACGAGGTCCCAGATCTCGACGCGGCCGTCCTCCGCCACAACCGCGAACACAGCGGCGTCCCCCGGACTCCACGATACGCCGAGGACCGAATGCTGCAGGTCCACGGACCGGAAGGACAGCAGCTCGTGCGGCTCGCGCTCGTGCCAGAGCTTGACGGACCAATCGCCCGAGCACGAGAGCAGCAGGTCGGAGCAGAACGGAGAGACCGCGAGCTGGTACACCGGTCCAGCGTGGCCCGCGTACGTCTGAAGGTACTGCTCATTGTACGAAGCCGAACACTTATGGATGAGTCCGTCCTCCGTGCCGACGTAGTAGACGGACGCGTCGGTCGGGCAGAAGTCAATGCACTGGCCGCTCGCTTGACGCGAGAGCACGCCCGCCGCCGCGTCCGACCCGTCCGAAGTGCTGGAGGCAGCACGTCCGAGCAGCGGATTGGCCACGCGCTTGAGCGTCATAAGGTCGCTGAAGCTCAGGCCCTTGGCGAGGCTCCACTCCGTCACGCGCCCGTCGCTCGAGATACTGACGACGTTCTCGGCGCGGTCGAGACCCTTGCTGAGCCACCGGATCTGCCACACAGCTTCGAGATGCTTACCTGTAGACAACTCGCTCGTTGCGACGGGCAAAGGGACATACTGATGCGACGAAATCTCTGTCGATGACTCGGACGTCGTGGACGGTCTTTGGCTGCTGCCAGCAGGCGTAGCGGGAGAGTTGGAGGTGGTTAATGCCGACGAATCGTCGCGGCGCGTGTCGTAGATGGCGACCACACCGTCCGCGAAGCCCACGGCCAGCAAGTACGGGTGCGCGTGGCTGAAGTCGATGGATGTGACGCCCACAGGGAACGAGTAGATACGCTCTGGGTACTCGGGGTTCTTGAGTGACCAGAAGAGCACGAGTCCCTCGTTCAGTGGCGAGATGTGGTCTCCAGCAGCCGCCGCGCCCGCGCTCAAGGCGCTCGTGCTGCTCATACCACCGGCAGTGCCACTTAATCCGCTGTTAGCCACAGGCAAGACAACATCAGGGCTTGTACTCGCATCCGCCGACGACTTTAGACCTGACCGAGCGTACGAGACGGCGAGCAGGTCGTCGTTGACCGAGTTCCACGCAAGGCACGACACCGTTCGGCCCTCTGCGAGTTCACAGCGGAACGCCCAGAGCCGTTCGAGCACTGGGCCAGCCTTGGTCGCGGCTTGAGTACGCGCTGACCCTCCATTCGTTGATCCATCGGCCAGAGGCAACGCGCCAGCGGTCGGAAAGCCTGCTGCGAACGCTGGGATGACGACCGGAGGCATCAACACGCCACCATTCGTTGCAGGGGAAGACGTAAGCCCTGCTCCGCGTACGCTACCGATACGACGCGCGTCGTCCACACTAGTACTGCTGCTCTCGTCGTCTCTGGGAGAGAGCATGGGCAGGTCGCGGTATCGCACGTGCTGCTGGTGGTACACGTTCTGCTGCACTGCGCGCTCGAGGATGCTGGCGGTGCGCAGCAGAGAGGTGGACGCGAGCACCTTGGAGGTGCGTTGGTGAGCGATGATCTCGCCGATGTCCACGTTCGTGTTGGCTCGAGCGTACGCGTTGGGCTGCTGTCTGTCGTCGCTGCTGCCACCGCTGAGCGCCTGCGACTGATTATGCGTCTGGATCTGCGCTGACGACGTCGCAATGGCGCTGCTGGAGCTCGCACCGTCGTCGTGGGCTGTCGCTTGGTCCTGAGACGCACCGAAGGACAAGTTGGCGCTGCTCTGGCTGGGAGACGCCGCCGACGCGCTCGACGCGTTGATGTTGGCGGACGACCGACCCACGTCCATTGCGTGCGCTGTGCTGCCTCCCACCGCCGCTCGTGATCGGCTCAAGTGATTGCTGCTGCTACTGTTGCCGTGCGCCCCGGTTGCTTTCGCCCGCCGAGTACGAGATGCGTGGTGCTGGCGAGCGCGCAGGTCCTCGACGATGTCGCCATCCACGTCGAGAACGCACCCGGGCGACGCCATCGTGGCACCGACAATCTCCTCGACTTGGTGTTTGAGCTGCGCATCGCCGTACTCGTCGGTCCCTGCAGAGCTTGCCGCTCTGTTTGACTGCTGTTGCTGCTGTTGCTGTTGCTCAGAGCCTGAACTTGTGTTCGTCGACGTGGACATCGATGCCGATGTCGATGTTGCAGTTACGACTCCAGATCCGTCCACGCCGCCGTCGTCCGGGCGGTTGTTGCTCGCTTCCTCCTCCAGCCGCGCACTACACATGGCATGAAACACAGATTAGGGTAAGCCTTTCATCATACAGCAATCGAAGGGGCATACCAGTCGAAGATGTCCCAGTCGGTGGCGATGGTGGCGGCATCACGCGTGGCCGGCGGCGCCGTCATGACCTCCTTGGCCTTTTGTGCGAGCTGTAGCGTTTGCGACCGGCCATCCTTGTACTTGTCGCTGCCTTTCTTCTGCGCGCACAGATCAACGTAGCGCTTGTTGCGCGCAGCAGTCGCCGCGTGCGCCGGCGCATCCTGCGCAACACAAACGCTGCGCAGCTCTAGGATGATGGAAGTCGGCGTCTCCTCCAGCGTGACGTTTAGCGGCCGCCGTCGCATCTTACCGTCCAGTAGCATGGCCGCCATCACGCTCGATACCACCGGCTTGGTTTCGACAATGAATGCGTCACCTCCAGACTCGTTGTTGCCGCCCACATCGTCCTCAAACCCAACCGCTCCTGGCTTGGGTACGCCGGCGTCGACACTCGCATTTCCGTCTTGCTGGCTGTCGTCCTCGTCTTGATTGGATGGCGGTGCTGGCTGAGAATGTACAGCGGCAGTTGGTGCAGCAGGTTTGACCTCTTTGCCTCGTGACGGTGGAGATGGCGACGGCTTGGCTCTTTGAGTACTGCTGCCGCCGTTGATCATGTTGTTTGACGAGGACGCCTCTCCGTCCGAGTCGTTGTCGGTTGACGCGGCCGACGCGCTGCTAAATATGACACTAGCACCCACAATCGCACTCGATGCGTTTGTGTTAGACCCTTTGGATCGGTTGCCCGCGCGAATCTTGCTTCCTTTCATGCCTCGTTGGCCATGGACGTGCGCGCCGCCAGGCGTTGATGGCTTGATGCGGCTCACGAGCAGCGACTGCGGTGTGACGTCGACGCCGTCCAGGAACACGCGCGCCGAGCGGCCGTTCGTAGCGCCCCCGCCCGCGCCCGCGACCGACCGACTCGAGTTGGACACGGACGAGGCACCCAGTACCTTGGAGCGCGACGCGTTCACGTCGCGCTTGGTCGTGCGCGCGTTCACGCGGCTGCTGCTCGCCGAGATGCGCGCGTTCGACGGCGAGCTCATCGCGGCAGCCACTACTGTCTTCAAGCCCAGGTACTAGCGACGGACGCCTCGAATGTGTGAATGGAAGACGCGGGCAGGCGATCCGTCGGCTTTGACCCACCGAATAGGCGCCTTATAGCTCCATGCGACGCTTCATTATCATTTTAGACGATTCGTAGAAATATATCGTGTATATCAATTGTTAGAATTGGCACGGTATTATCCATAAGGTTCGCGTGCGCACTTTACGCGGAAACATCCACAGGAGGATTCCACCAGTTGCAATCCAAGTTGCACAACAGGGACTCGCAAGCGAAAACTAACATTTTCTCAGTGCATCTTCATTTTTGGACGATTTGATTGAATGAATTGTCGGTCTTCTGCGCGATCCCTGGCTAGTTACTGTCACCTGCAGCTTGCAACTCTGGTTGCACAGAGGGTTGCAAACTATTGGTGGAGTTGCAACCGGGAGCATACGAAAATCAAGTTGGAACGGTATCGGTTGAAACCCTTTGACATCAGGTCAGTTTACCCAGCTTTTGGCTCTGATCGCACAGAACTGTCCCACACACTTACAGCATGATGTTGATGATATCTGCGAATTAAATAGGCACCATATTTATGGCTCACCTACCGCCCTCGTCACTACCGCCCATGCCCGTGCCTTCCGCCTGCCCTCCTGCACGCCCGAGGAGGCAATCACCGCCGCCATCGCGGCTGACCATGGTGTGATAGAGCAGCTTGAGCGAGGCCTGCGACTGCGCCGCGCGCTGGCTGCGGCGTCCACCTCGTGCCGGAACATGGTCTGCACGAGCAAGGATGGGGCGCTCGATCTCGAGTCGGTTGCGCGCATCGGCACGCACACGTATTCGCCCTCGTCGCTCGGCTGCTCTGCTGGGCACCGTCAGGCGCCACATGGGCGACCGCCGCGCATCCTCGAACTTCGCGACGTCGTTCTCCAGCGCGTCCGTCGGGTCCTCCACCCGCGAGAAGACGCTCTCCATGACCTGGTGCATCCTGTCGTCCATCTTGGCCTCGCCGGGCGCGGCCTCCACCGCCTCGGGGCTCTACCGCTTCTTGGGGTGGCCGCCCCGATGGTGTGGCGTCCCTCGTAGTTGCTCTCGTGCTCGCTCGTGCTCGCTCGTGCTCGACAGGTCATCCTCGTCCTCGCCGTCGTCGTCGGCCGGCCGGCTCCTGCGTCGGCGCGTCTCGCTGCGCTGCCCGTCTGCGCTCGGTGACTTGGCCATGCACAGGGAGATGGAGAAGCTGGACGAGCGCTTGGGCGCCAGAAGCGGCTACTGCTGCTGCTGCTGCTGGAGACGCGCGCGCTCCTGCCTGCATCTCGAAGCGCGGCACACAGCGAGTACTGATTCAAATCTTCAACACTGTTGATGTGGCCGGCTTTTTTGTCTTCCGTTACAGTACTCTTTACTTTAGTACTGACTAGTTTTGGCCAATGGTAATGACTGGATAATCTTTATGGCCAATCATCAATCGGTTACACAGCGGGTTGCAAATCTCGACCATCACCAGGAGAAAATGGAATTTGGCGGTCAACTAGCATGAGCGTGTGGCGCTTCCCGGGGCCGATGAACGACGACTGGGGCGAGGAGGACGAGCTGGAGATACTGGTGGCTGACGAAATGCGATCGATTTACGCCTCCTTGATGGGAGGGCGGCATTCTGACGCGTCGGGGCCCTCGGAGGCGTCGGAAGAGGAGGAGGAGGCGGTGTACGACCTGGTGGGCTCGGACTCGGTGGACAACGGCGGCGAGCCGGACGAGGAGACGGAGCCGGTGGCGGCCGCTCCTCCGGCGCGAACTACTGGTCTTGGGGCTCCCCAGCGGGTCCCAGCGCGCGCGAACGACGCCCAGGACGATGGAGACGGCGGTGGGGATGAGAGCGACGGGTTCGAGGAGGTGGCCCCGGTGCGGCCGTCGCGCAAGCGGCAGCGCGCCGAGCCCGAGCCGGACGCGGCGGCGGCGGTGGCCGCGCTCAAGCCACAGCCGACCGAGTGTACGATCTGCTACGATCCGTGCATGATGACGGGCCGGCACCGCCTGGCGGCGCTCAAGTGCGGCCACCTCTTCGGCAAGAAGTGCATCGAGCGATGGGTCGAGGTGCGTTGTCTGCTTGGGTGGTGGTGCATAGGTAGATGCGTTGCTGACTGTTTGGTGCGTGCGTACAGGAGCGCAAGACGTGCCCGAACTGCAATATGGTGGTGCGGCGCGCGGACATTCGCGTGCTCTTCTCGGACCACGTGGCGGTGGTGGACAACTCGGGCATCGAGGCCATGACGCAGAAGTGGGAGGCCGAGAAGAGCACGCGCATCCAGGCCGAGACGGAGCTGTCGAGGGCCAAACTGCAGCTGCAGATGCTCACGTCCGAGTCCCACCGGCACCAGACCGAGGCCATCCGGTGGAAGCGCAAGTTCGAGCAGCTGCAGGCCGCCGTAGCGCGGGATGGCGCCGCGAGCTCATCCGCGCGGCATGCGTCGCCTTCTCAGCCGTCTGCGTCTCTCAGTTGTCGAAATGACAGCGACACGAGCGTGGTGAGCCCGGAGCTGTCGCTGGGCAGTCAATTCAAGCCGATCTCGCCGTTCGACCCGGCGTTGCAGCCCAACTGCGGCCCGATCCTATTCTCGTTGCCGTTCTCGTCTCCGCCAGCGAGGTCGCAGCCGACTCGATCGTTGCATACGAGTTTATTCCCATCGACAGAGAGCGAGTCTTCGTCCGGAGGCCGTGTATCTCTCCAGAGACTAGAAGATCAGCAGCAGTTCACGGAAGTGTTTCGGGTCCCGCTCGCCAACTCGCGCGTGTTTGTCATTGCGCCATCGGGGTCGATGCTGTGCGTGGGTGAGAGCTTTGCGGCAACGTCGCACGGCATCATCAAGCTGAGCACGGTGGATCCACGTCATTCCGCGCGCATCACGGTGCACCAGACTCCTGTGCGGGACGTAGCCATATCGGCGCGTGAAGACCTCGCGCTGACAGTCGCATTCGACGGGAAGCTGGCTGTGACGAACCTTGATTCACACAGCGTCGTGTTGCAGATCCCACTGCCACCCTCGCGGCGCCAAGGCTGGTCGTGCGCACTCAGCGCATCGGACCCGAACGCCATATTTTGCGGCTTCCACGACGGCATAGTCGTGAAGTACGACATGCGGCGGCCCGCGGGCGGTGACAACGGCATTGTTGCGTCGTTCGCGCTGAACGAGAAGCAGCCCGTGCACTCGATCAAGCTATTTCCTCAAGGTCGAAGTATTTACGGCGATGGCCTCGCGGCTGCAACGTTTAGCAGCGTGTCGGTGTGGGACAGAACGGATGGAGTGGGCGACGGCGGCGCTATCCCCTTCATGCACTGCGCACACGCGAGCGTTTTGGGCTGCTGCTCGCTCGCCATAAGTCCATCCAGCGGCGGTAAGGCGGTCATTTCAAGCCGCACGCAGTCGTTAGGACCCGCCACGCACTCGATCTTCGACCTGAGTGGACGTGAATCCTCGCTCACGATGGCCCCGACTGGCTTGCCGCTGCGAGGCCATCGGACGCCGGCCATGCTCACACGATCCACGATCTGGAAGGACGCGATCTCGGGGAGGCTCCGCGTGGCCAGCGGAGACGATGCGAGCAACCGGCTGCTGATCTGGGACGTCGCGAGCGGCCAGATCATCCAGCGACTGGCGCCACCTCGCGTCGCTGCTGCGGCCAACGCTGTCGCGAACTCGGGCGCGGAACAAACAATCGTAGATGTGCAGCACTCGCCGTGCGTAGGCGGCGACAGGGGCTCCCAGGCCAACCGAGGCGGCCGCGAGCTGCTGGGCGTGCTCAGGCAGAAGGAGATCGCGCTGTTCAGCTGCCGCACCAGCGCGTCATAGCCCTTGGAGGTAGACACGTTGAAGTGATCTTTCAGAAAGTATTAATTCAACTATTTTGTGCAGTACTGGAGCATTTAAATCAATTAATCAACGTGAATAACATTCACGAACAAATTATGCTGATGCACCACATACAATATATGCACTACAGTTAACGAAGGAAGTATAGGTCCGAGCTTAGTGGGTTCGACAGTTACAGTTGAAGTTCATTTCCGAAATCGACAGCGAAGGACAGACATGCTGACGCCGCGCACATTCCTCCTACCAGTCTCACGGCGCTCACTGCCGCTCGTGGGCGCTATTATACGCTCCGCCGCCCGCCTATCAGGGTCCGAGGGGTCCCCGGTGCGTTTCCGCGCGGTTCTGGACGCGCGCGCACCGTCCAAAGACCGCGAAGTGCTTGCTTCGTCGCTCCCGAACGTATCTTCCGTCGACTTTTCCCGCGTGGACGACCTCGCGGCTGCGCTGGACGGCTGTGACGGGCTCGTGCTGGCCGCGGGCGCTTCTCTGGCTGATGCGCTGGCTGAGGAACCCTTTGTGTGCGCGGCCGCGGATGTCGGGAGTCTCCAGCACGTGGTGAAGGTATCGGGGCCGAGCGGACTGGTGGACCAGGCGGCGCCGACGTCGCTGGACCGCGCACACTGGCAGATCGAGCGAGCGCTGCGTGACGGGCTTGTGTTGGGCGGTAAGAACGGTGACTGCCGCGTACAAGTCGCGCGCGCGGCTTCATCCATGCAGTCGCTGCTCGAAGGAAGACTGCACGAGATGATCTGCGGGCGTACGCTGTCAGTGCCTGTCAAGAGCGGCCGCGTCGCGTTCCTCCACCCGGAGGATCTGGCAGACGCTATCGTTGGATTAGCGAGCGGGAAAGACGCTGCGACGATGGAAGAAGAAGGCGGTCGCTGGGCGATCTACTCGTTAACGGGACCAGGTGGGTTGCTTCCCAACTGTCTTGGTGAGTATCTAGTGATGTTATGGCTCACGCAACTCGCGCTGGTTGATGAACAGAGGCGCTGTCGTTCCCGCAGGTGTGTGAAACGCTGTCCAAGGCCATCGGCGAGCGCGTGCGGTTCTCGCACTTTCCGCTGTGGGCCGTGCAGCCCGCGCTGTGGATCAAGGGCGTGAGCGCCGAGCAAATCGCAGAGGAGGTGGCACTCGCGAGGGCGCGCGAGGCTGGACTGGAGCAGGACGTGACCGAGACCGTGAGGGAGCTGATCGGCCGGCCGGCGCACTCGCTGCGTGACTTTGCCAAGCAGCACAAGGACGAATGGCCGCGTGCAGAGTTCCATTGATGAGGTAGGAGCTTGGTCTGGGTTGTGGATGAAGTTTGACTCAAACACAAGATGAATAATGAGCTCGAGAAGCATGTTCCGCACGTTTTATTCAGCGGAAGACGGACACAAGTTTCGCTCATGTCACCACTATCGACCGCATCAGGCCAGGTTGGTGACCGGGGTGCCTGCCATCAAGTACTGGGCCTCCTTCTTCGGCTTGGACAGCAAAGACACGCCGATCGTCGCCAGCGGCGGCAAAATCAGCGTCACGATGAACGTGATCATGCTGTTGCGCGAGTACA
>JAASGW010000210.1:0-44603 GCA_023334395.1 Phytopythium sindhum
CTCGTGTTCGTGTACTTTGTGTGCCCGGAGACGAAGGGCGTGCTGCTTGAGGACATCGAGGCGCTGTTCCATGGCAAGCCCGGCACGGGCGCCAAGTCGCCCGAGTTCGTCGAGGTCAAGTCGCCCAACACGGTCGCCTAAGCGGCAATGGACTAGATTGTGGATTTATGAGTGGATACCGAGTCTCTCTCGTTAATGTTACCTTTCAACAAGTAAAGAACGCGTCGGTTTGCAGACGCAGTTTACAAAGTAACTTGGTTGTTGAGACTTGATCGTTTGTTTTACAATGGTTTACTTCGAAGTACTGTACTTGGTGTCGATGATCATGGACAGCATGCTGTGTCGCTCGTTGTACTCCTGCTCGAGTTCAGCACGTAGTCTCCAACCTGGAACTGCTGGCCCACTCGGAAGCAGCGACGACGTTGGTGATCTCACAATTGATAGTGATGCAAATAAGCTACCATCTCGGGATGGTTTCATTGCTATCATTGCATTGCCGAGTCAGCGAATGCAACGCAAGAGCTGAGGATTGACTGAGGATCAAGAATGCCAGCGAGTGTTTATCGGGTGGCCGATGTGCCGGAGCAACAGCAACAAGCGGATCCACCTAACCATAGCGTTCATTAGAGTGATAATCGTGATGCCGATACTTCTGGTAGATAGCCTTTTTGGTCTCATCATCTAATAAACTCATATAGTTTAGACACGCTCTGTCGACACAGACGACTCGGCTCTCGCTCCTCTGAGCCAGAGCTGTTTCTTCTCTCTCGATGACTCTGACAGTCCCAATAGCTTCGTTTGCTACCACTAAGATTGGGATCGAGCGGACAAGTTGACCGGGTCAACCAACACCTTTTAGTATCTACTCGAATATGCTCGGTCGATGGCTGGTTGCTGGTTGCATCCATATCATCATAATCGATCTGCATGCCTTCGTGCCTCAGCTGCCGATCATCGAGAAATGAACATTGCCGCGCCACCTGAAGTCCAGGTCCTATAGAGTGGCGACAACATTAGTGCTTTTCACTCTCGATAGCTTTGCCATTCCGTAAGATTGGCATCACACGGCAAACACCTTCGTGTCTGAGCACCATTGCTGAATCGTCGTTAAAGACTCCACCAGCACAACCACTTCGCGAAGAATGTGTGCCATCACACAAAGATCAACGTTCAACACACTCGTGAACAGTCGGTCCGTTTTGATTCATTCCCAGCCCATGAAGAGGCTACAAACCACGGCCGAAAGGAGAAAACTACTGAGCAAAAGTCAAAACACTACCCACTCACACGTTGCGCCATTTTCTGATCGCTGAGTCTCCGCTTATAGCCGACTAGGCGCCGCGTTGCCAACGCGTCCGTCGTGCGGAAACCTTCAGGGTTCCGACTCCTCCCAGTTGAGCGTGCGCTGCACCGCCTTGTTCCACTGGTGGATGTAGTGCGCGCGCGTCTCGGCCTCCATGTCGGGCTCCCACGTGGCGCTCACCTGCCAGTTCTCGCGCAGCTCCTCGACCGTCTTCCAGAAGCCGACGGCAAGACCGGCGGCGTAGGCGGCACCAAGGGCCGTGGTCTCGGCCACAACAGGACGCACGACCGGCACGTTAAGCACGTCCGACTGGAACTGCATGAGCGTCTGGTTCACGACCATGCCGCCGTCAACCTTGAGCTTGGTGAGGTGCACGCCACTGTCGCCCTCCATGGCGGCAACGACCTCCTGCGTCTGGTACGCAGTCGCCTCAAGCGCAGCGCGAGCAATGTGTTCACGCGTCGCGTACGACGTCAGACCGACGAGCACACCACGCGCATCGTCACGCCAGTGGGGAGCGAATAGGCCTGAGAAGGCCGGCACGAGGTACACGCCACCGTTGTCCCTGACCTCCTTGGCAAGCGTCTCGACCTCCGGCGCGCTGCTGATCATCTTGAGGTTGTCACGCAGCCACTGGATAAGCGCACCGGCGTACGAGATGGAGCCCTCCAGCGCGTATACGGCCGGCTGGTCGCCGATCTTGTAGCCGAGCGTAGTCAGCAGACCCTTGGTGGACGGCGTGGGCGACGTGCCCGTGTTCATCATGAAGAAGCAGCCCGTGCCGTACGTGTTCTTGGCCTCACCGGGCGAGAAGCACGTCTGGCCGAACAGGGCGGCCTGCTGGTCACCGAGGTCACCAGCGATTGGCACACCCGCGAGGACCGACGAATCCGCAGCCTTGGCATACACCTCCGACGAGGAGCGGATGGCCGGGAGGATGGCCTTGGGGATATTGAGGCACGCGAGGATGTCCTCGTCCCACTGGAGCGTCTCGAGGCTCATTAGGTTGGTACGCGAGGCGTTCGACACGTCCGTGACGTGCACGCCTCCGTTGACACCGCCGCTGAGCTTCCAGATGAGCCACGTGTCCATGTTGCCGAAGAGCACGTCGCCGGCCTCGGCCTTGGCGCGGAGGCCAGGCACGTTCTCGAGCAGCCACATGATCTTGACAGCCGAGAAGTAGGTGGCGATGGGCAGGCCCGTGACGGCGCGGAAGCGGTCGGCGCCCGTGCCCGGGAAGCCGTGGCCCTCACCGTTCTTGAGACGGTGCACAATCTCCGACGTGCGCGTGTCGTGCCACACGATGGCGTTGTAGAGCGGCTTGCCCGTGTTCTTGTCCCAGACCATGGCCGTCTCGCGCTGGTTGGTGATGCCGACGGCGGCCAGTTGCGAGAGCTGGATGCCCTTGCTGGCCAGCGCCTCCTTGACGCAGGTGTCCACGTTGGCCGTGATCTCATCGGGGTCGTGCTCGCACCAGCCGGGCTGCTGGTAGATCTGCTTGTGCTCGAGCTGGTGCGTGGCCACGATGTTGCCCGAGTGGTCGAACGCGATGAAGCGCGAGCTGGTCGTGCCCTGGTCGATGGCGCCCACATACATCGGCTGGCTCATGGTGCACAGAGCGAGAGGCTTGGGAGGGAGGAAGGGAGGGAGGTTTGAGGCCGAGGTGGTCAGATGCGAACTGAGCTCGTCGGGATTTTCCGCGCTGGTATCTTGGCACGGGGGCGAGGGAGCGGACGAGCGGAGCGGGCGAGCGGAGCGGACGGGCGGAGCGGAGCGGACGGGCGGACGGCGGAGTGGATGAAGAAGGAGAAGTGAAGAGGAAGGAGAGGGTAGGGGACATTGATCTCCGACTTAACAGAAATCAGGACTCGGAACGTAAAGAAATGAACAGGTTGTGCCGTGGGCGGTGCGGCTCGCAGACCGCCAGAACGGCGCCTGCAACAGCGAAACACCGACGCTGGAGACGTCGGTGACTAGTATGCTGGGCCTTGAAGATCTCGGGGAACTGCAACTAGTCGTGGTGGAGCAACAGAGTTTACCGGTTACTTGTTTGTCTCGGCAATGTTTGAAAAAGTGGAACACAATAGTTGATGGCGGCGTGTTATTCGGATGCACAGGGTACTGAAAAACGTACTAATATGCGTTAATGAAAGATGATGGCCATTCATCACGCCTCCATCTGGTGACGACTTGAGAATCAAATCATCAGTCCCTGACGGTAAACGAGGTGTTGAAGCAACTAGAAAAGGGGATGTGCGTGCCCAAGTTCAAGACGAGCTCTTCGCCAGTCACCTGTGGCCCGTCTTCGCGCCGCTCCGCATCAAATACTAAAACACGGTGCTTATTTATTATAAATACAGCCTAGCACGTTGTCTGTTTGTCTGGTTTTAGAATGGACGTAGAATCTAGGCACCCTTTTCTGTCAATGAGATATCACGTTGACATGAAGCGAGGGGATCGGCACGTGCACACTATCCAAAGCTTCGGTGGCGTGGCTGGGTTCGCGGCCACACATTGGCGACCCGACTCGTTATCCGCTGGCGGACGACGCTGCGAACCGCTGCGCTCACCCGACAAAGGGGCGAAAGTACGTCAAGAGATTACGTACAGCACCAGAGGCTACGTCTCAATTGACGAAGTGGCTGGAGCTCCGGGAGAGAACGCAAGCTGTGCTGCATTGCACCAGGAGTCTGGCATTATGTACTCAGTGTAAACCGTGTCCAGAAGGTCGAAGCTTCTGTATTTCCACAACATGGGTTGATGCTCTGATTTACTCTCGTTAGGCTTCCCCGCGAACTGCACGTGAGTTGCAGTTGAGCCGCGCAGCGGTCAAGCCATCCCACAGCTTGCTGCACATCCAATCACCTCACCGATTTCATTCTGCTCGGCCAGGAGGGCGTATCCGCCTTTGACTCAGCCCTCATCCACCTGTGGGCTTTGCCTAGAATACTGTAGTGTAATAACATCATATCAGATACGAACTGATGCTTGCTAATGTTACGGTGGTTAAGATCACAAATACGTATATTATGTGACCCACACTACAATAACTTTGAACCCATTTAGCTGGTATTAACGTGGTCAACATAAATCGACTTAATGTCATTTATTATTGTACACCACATGTTACGACGAAAGGCGCAGCGTTCTGATAGAGTTCATTACTGTACTTGCGTACACAGTACCGTACATGTATTGTAGGTACGACAAATGAGTACCCCAAGTTCAACGTACACCTGCCTCGGTCCTGTCTCCCAGTCCACGCTGTCACTGCACGTTCATCACCCTGTATTCCAAGAGCAATCAAACACCGAGGAAGACGTGAAGGAGCAGAGAGAAGTTGGGAATGCCCAGCGAGCGCCGCTGTCCAGTGGATCAAATCATGGCTGCTTGTTACGAATTCCGTCGCGCTCACTCGGAAGAAGTGGTCTGGCCGTCAATCCAGTGCGAGCCGCTCGCTTTTAGGTGGGCGTCGCGACGCACCAGCCTGGGCTCAAAGCACGCACCAGCCCCGCCTTGCTTGTCTTTGTGTATCTGCAGTCGCCATTCTTGTCAACACCCGTGTGATTATGGACGGAATTTGGTTCTTTACACGTTCAGTTTGGTTAAATTTTGGTACTTTAAGGTCGTTAAAGCATCACCTCTGGTTAATTATTTTGTCAAACCGAAGTCGGAGGTCATTCAACAGCGACATGCGCACGGGCAGTAAAGTTATGCACGCTTACATAGATCGCCGACGAGAAAAATCTGTCACCTGCTTCGGCGCTTGTTTCTGGTGCCAAAAGGGAGCTTCAAACTATCGCACATCGAGACGCGAGGGAGGATCAACGTGGTACAGGTAGGTATTCGAATCAAACCTTTGCACTCGGACACACTAAGCTCCGTATGAAAGCCACCAAATCGTGATCTCAATCAAGACCTCATTGGCACAGACAACAAACAACAGGAAGCTCCTGTGAGCTTCAATGCTCTCATCAGCACGGGTTGGACATTCAGACCAGCGGCTCGATACGTCTCGTTTGCGCTGTTTTAGAGCAAACATTAGCAAATTGAAAATGTACTGCCGTGGATAGCTCAAAATTACTGCATGCATCTGCTTGGTCCGGCGTTTTAACGATCTTTGCAGTCAGCGCAGGACAGCTGTAAGTCATTCCCAGGCTGGGAATCCCAGCATGCTCCGCTTTCAGCCTTCCAGCTTGGTGGCGAACACCAAGTGTTTTATGGTTTTATGGACGCAGTAGGCACAAAATGACGCACGAATTGCATGCAAAGGTCCGCTGTTTAGACCTCATTTTGAGCTCTGATGTGGTGAATGTCGAATTTTTCTTGAACTTCAATGGCCATGTGCCCCACCGAGCAAAGACGAGTGCTCACTGCAGGCGAGTCGGCTCAATCCAATGGCGAGCGCACCTAAATCCAGAGAAACGCCTGTGTCCCTTCTTTTAGGCGTCGGCATATAAAAAGCCCGTGTAAAATCCCTCGCGGCAGCATAGACAGCTGCGCTCGGGAGACAGGGAACGCCGAATTAGGGGGGATGGACCGACCAAGACTCAATTCTTCTTCCATTGTCCACTTTTACACCATGATTTACGCCCAGTACCCGATTTATGGAACATTTTACGCTTTCACGCAAAAGCCCAGCGAATTGATGGCTTCTCACGCTCTAATCCTGCGTCTAATTCGTAGCTCCTGAAGAGGCCAGTTGGCCCGCCGTACTGTAGGTGGTACTCTCGCGACTCATCTCTATGCAGCAACCAGAGGTGATAGATGGGCGGCTCCGCCCCGAGGCGAGTGCGGGACAGCGGCCGCCACCACTGCTGCTTCTCCATCTGCGCTCCTCCTTTGGCGCCGGCCGACCAACGCCGTGCAGCCGGAGTCATTTCCAGAGAAACCAGATCGCGACCAAGACGGCTTTAGCTTCATACTAGCAGCAGAGCCAACGACCCGACCAGCCAATCCATGGGCGACTCGAATGAGACCACACGCAATGTGCTGCAGTTCGGCCTCTTCCTGGGGCTGCTGCTCGTCGGGCTGCTGCCCTTCATCCTCATGGTCTGGCGCAGTGGCAGCTTCCGCGAGCGCATGGCGGTCTTCCTGGGCTGCGCCGACCTGCGCAACTGCTGCACGCGCCGCGTGCACTACGACGCCGCGGACCTGCGCACGCTGCGCGAGCTCGAGGAGCCGCCGGAGCGCCAGAGCGTCGGCATCAACGGCGCCTACCGCATGTACCAGATCCGCCGCTCGCGCTTGTCGTTACGCCTGGCCTCATGGCGCGAGGACGTCAAGAAGTGCGGCCAACAGGATGACCTGCACCACAAGCTCGAGCAGATCCAGGCCGCGCAGTACCCGCACCAACCGGCGGTCGCGACGTACTCGCACGTTCCGGCGCCTGCTCCGGTCTCGGCAGCGGCGACGCGCGCGCCCACGCCGACGAACGCCGTGCCGTTCGACATCCAGATCGTGAGTATCAACGACCGCGTCGACGAGTCTGTGCACTCCTCCTCTTCTTCCTCGACCATCGACGACGACGAGCCGGTGTACACGCTGGTGCCGCCGACGCCGACGAGCAGCGCTAGCGCGGGTGGCAGCTCCCCGCGCCGCCCGCTGACGGACGAGGAAGAAGAGGAGGAGAAGGTGGAGCCGCGCGTGTGAAGACACGACGAGCAATACTCGTTGCGTATATCTATTTATCGCGCCTCGAAGGAGCGTTCGCGACGCGCGGTACGTGCGAGCAACCAAGCCGCGACCCGATGGGAAAGCAATCAAGCGGCGGTCGGAGAGGACTCGGTGGTCTTGAAGGAAGCAAGTCCGCGTCGCGGCGGCGCTGGTAGTGATAACTTATTGTGCCCATGGACGGACGAGCGGTGTACAAGTATTTAGAAACCGCACGCGCCCTGCCATTGTGGCCACCCGGCAGCACATCCGTGAGAAGCGATCTATTTATTCCCATCGCGACACATTTTGGAAAAATACAACGACGGAGTTATGTTGATACCATGCACTTTGGTCGGATGCTGCTGAGAGTACGAATCAATATCGATGCCTCTCGGTGCGTCAGCTCATGACTCGATCCGCCACTTGGACGCAATGAACGCCGCTATCAGCCTAGACTACTGCAGAGCTGAGCTATATGTGCTCTTCGTCGGTGGCTTTTGCAGCGGTAGATGGAAGTTCTCATGGTACGAGGTGCATGCGTGATGCGATGTGGTACGGAGTCGATGGAGTAGCCGTGGGTCCCATTGGTCCGGACACGTGCGCTTGAAATTGGTGAGTCAAGGTCCGAATTATACGTTGGGAGTGTGCTCAATGTGTAACGTGCGAGTGAACGTGTCAAACGTATAAAAATCATGCGCTGACCTTACCACCTGGTTGAAGCTGCACTCTTCCCGCAGAAAAACGAACTCCTCACGTACTGTACAGTGTACTCTATGGGACCTACCCAACAGCATTTTCTGGATAGGAATATGCGGTACGACAGGTCCATGGGATCACCTTGAAGTGAAGAGATCCCATTTTGCGCGCCCGCGCGCTTTTTCATCAATAGCATGCCACACATAGACAAACGGTTTGCCTAGTGTTCACATGCTCGTTGTAACGGATTCCAACCTTCATTTCGATCCAATGCACTCGTCTGTAAAGTCACGAATCGCAAATTAATGTATCCTAGAGCGGATGCACCCGCGTCTCCGCTCCGATGCCGTCTATCTCACGCCTGCGGCGGGCCCTGCGCGACGAGCGCCTTGATCTTGTCGGCGTCGTCAGCCCAGAACACGGCCGTATCGACGAATGTCGGGTACGCGACCGTCGTGTCCATACCATCGAGCTTGGAGTGCAGCTGCTGGTCCATGAATGCGCGGAGCTGCGCCTCGGAGATGCTCCAGCCCTCGATCTTGCTCGCCTGCGCCACCAGCGTCGGCAGGTACGCCATGTACTCCTTGCTGGGCGGCTCCAGCTCGTCGCCGTGGTCCACACCGTCGAAGAACACGTTGTCCTTGGTGAAACGCACGACCCGCGCCGTCGCGTTGATGGCCGCGTCGTACCGCACCGCGGCGTGCGCATCGTCCACGCTCTTGGCCGCCGCGACCGCGCGTGAGAACACGCTGCCGAACGCTGGCTTCCATTCGTTCAGCGGGACATACCAGTACGCCATGGCCCACAGTGACGGCACCAAGTGCAACACGGCTCGAACCACCACGGACGACCGCTCGAGTCGCGCATCCGTCGCGACGCTCGTGTTGAGCGTGTCCAGCGCGGTGAACGCGTTCGGCGGCAGCGCCGGTAGCGCGCCCAGCGCCACACGCGTCAGCACTTCGTCCATGTCTTTCAGCCAGCTCTCGGCTTCGCTGTCGCTCGCGTCGGCCGTGATGAACCCGACGGCCGCGATCTGGTCGTTGACGATGCTCGTGGGGTCTTCCACCTCGTCTTCCATGCTCTCCGAGCGGACCGCCGCGAAGAGTAGCGCCAGCACCAGCACACTTACCCAGAGGCGGTCAAGACAGTGGCGGGAGGCACGAGTACGAAGCATCGCTGGCTTCGATTGGCAGTCAGAGTGGTCGCTTGGAGAGGCGGAAGGTGGTAGTACTTGTGGAGGGAAAGTCGAAGAGTGAACGGACGGATATCATCGAGATCTTGCTGTCAGCACGAAAGGTCAGGGCAGGACGGCGTTTAGGCGGCGGGACGAGCCGGTCAACGGCCTCAGTGTCTCTATGCTGCGCGCCCTTCGGCGTCTGATGCTCAACAGTCACTTATTCTCTCGCTCTCACTCTCTCTCACCGCGACTCGCCGTCCAACGCAACGCGCAACAGAGACGCGATAGTATTCGATAGACACGATGGTGATACTTCAGAAGGTTATGCGCGACTCGGAGAGCGAGAGAGAACCGGTCGGCGCGTGCGTCTGTCGACTGTTCTCCGTCTCCAAACGACGGTCATCGCCTGCTTTCCTTACTGAAACCTGTATGCCCTACAGCTCCACGCCAACCTAATGTTCTCCTGACAGCTCCAACGGATCGCGTTACGTGCACTGGTCGAAGGGGTCGGCGATGTCGATGAGCTCGTCTGGGATCACGTCGAAGTACGTCCTCCGCCGCACGCTGACGGGCTTGATGATACCCGCCGAATCCCAGGCGGCGTCGTCCATGGCCTGGATCGCCTCCATGAGGCCCATGCTCGCCAGGTCATCGTACTCGCGGCCCGTGAATTCGCGGAACTTTTGCAGCCGGAACTCACGGGCGAGCACGCCCACGCGGATACCGTCTCGGTCGTCGTCGAAGTGCTCGCGGTCGATCAAAGTCGCGGCAATCTCCGAGTCAGACGTCATGCTGCGCCGGTTCCAGTTGGCCGAGCCCACCGACAGGTACACGTCGTCGATGAGCACGACCTTGGTGTGTACGTACAGCTGCAACTCCGGCCGCGTGATGTAGACGCGCACCTTGTCGGGGAACTGCGCACGCAGCGGCGCGATCATGTCGTAAAAGAGCTTGCCGTAGCCCACGGCTTCGGTCGACAGTTCTGGCCGTTGGGTCACGACCACCAGCGCTTTGATCTTGGGCAGCTGAGCGAGCAGCGCGTCCCGCAGCGGCGGCACGTGGACAAAGTACTGGTCCTCGATGTAGATGTAGTTGTGCGCCTTGCCGATGGCCTTGAGCCGCGAGTTGAGCAGCGAGATCTCGCCGCGCGGGGCAAAATCATAGCCGACCTTGCAGCTGAAGGTGCGCGTGATCTGCACACTAGCGACGCTGGTCGAGTTAGTCAAGATAGCCTCGGCCAATGACTCGCTCGTGGTTGGAAACGCGCGGCAGCTCACGTTGGTGGTCGAGTCCACGGGCGGGTTGGTGAATACCTGGGTGGACGGGTCGCCCAGCAGTAGCGGCATGGGCGAGTTCCAGCGCATGCAGAAGTTGCTGGCCACGTCGTTGGCGGCGCGGCCCTGGATCCGCAAAGACGCGTCGACCCACCCGTCGTAGTTGTTGGCGACGTCATGCCGACTGCGCAGCCACGACTCGTTGTGAAACACCGTGTCCCACCGGTCGTTCGTTAGGTCGATGCCACCCACGTACGCGATCGGGATCGCTGGTGCCGAGACTGGTGCTTCGTCCGTCTCCGCGCTATTGTCGGCGGGCTTGGGCGGGTAGATGATGACGGTCTTTTGGTGGTGAGAAGCCGTCGGGTACGGCAGGCGGTTGTCAAACAGGAACCGCGCATGTGCCGGCGGTCCGTTGATCGAGTTCATCCAGCTCTGCAGCTGCGCGTTCTGCATGAACTCGAGCGTGTTGGCCCACACGAGCGCGCGCACGTCGGCGCCGCGGCGGATCGCACGCCCAAACACGTGGCGGAACGACGTGCGGTTCCATTTCCCGCCTGATTTCTGCGGCAGGAACGGGATGTCGTCCACCGACCAGCCCGTGAGCATCACTTGCGTGCGCTGGTCGTCGCTCTGCACATCGACGTCTTCCAAGTCGGGCAGCGCCTTCAGATCCGAGTAGAGCGACGCGAAGAACCGGTTCGTTGCAGGGAACAGCGTCACGACGTTGTCTGCGGTCGAGCGGGCCAGTCCGTCGCGTGGGATGCCGCCCCGGGACTCGGTGATCTCGTTGTCCGTCAGGAACCAGTCGTCCGGGTCCAGCAGCGGCTGTGCCAGCCCCACACCATCGCCACCGTTACTACTGCCGCTATCAGCACTGTCGCTCGAGTCATCAATGAGGCTCTCGTCGAGCTCGCACCGCATCCGCACGATGTCCAAGTAGCACCGGTCGCACGGCTCGCAGACGCAGCCGCTCCAGATCATCTGCCAGATGCTCGTCTTCCGATGGCACTCGCCGCGCTCTCGGAGCTCGTGGGTCGCGTCCAGCTCGACCGTCGCAGCCTCGAACTGCGCGTTCGTGGTCGCTGCCAGCGCCAGCAGCGCCCCCACCACGCGCGCCGCCATTCCGTTCCCTCGTCCCGTCCCCGTAGACCCGCACAACGAGAAGGCGTCGCAGGAAATGAAGCGCAAGGCGCTCCCATTGTACGACCCAGCAGCTCCACCAACTTGTGCGAATCAGTCGGAATGATGGTGGGTTCGGTTCGCAGAATGTTCGTCCATGTCTGATTCAGATATGAGAGTCAGAAATAAGGGACAGGACCCAGACTGCACGGGTGTATCCATTCTCTGAGACTGAGACCCGAAGTTGACGCACTCCGCTTGACGCCGCCGCTTTCATGGTCCGGTCGCACTGGAGACTCTACCAGCGTCCTTGTCGAGGCATTAGATGCTCGAATATGCTGTCCTGAAGGGGGTGAAGTACTTGTCGATGGTCCACTGGGTGCGGCTACCGCTCTGATTGCGGCCAGCTTGCTGGTGATCGGCGCTGGGTGGCGAAGTGCTGGCACTTAGACCCGGGATCATGCTAGTGATGAGACTCTAACTCGGTCCCAATGGCACAACTGGTAGCAAGACGAATGATGTGCCATGTCGCTGGACAGAGTTCTATTCCTTATTATATATGCTGGCTGTGAAATTGTGAAAGCTTTGGGCCGCTCAGCCACTCGTGGGAGGCGCGTCAGAGCTTTTGCGGCACTCCTTGAACGGCGGGCGGCAGCCGTACTCGGAGTTGGTCGTGTGCTGCGCCGATTTTTTGAACCTGACGGTGGATGGATCGCGCACACAGCCAGAGAGAGCATGATGCCGTCGGCACAGTCAGCAATAGAACGGATCACGAGGTCAACACAGGATCGGGTCAAGGCTTACTTCTCCTCGGCGAGCTTGTTCTTGAGCACCTGGATGCGGTTGTCGTACGTAAAGTCCTCGGGCTTGGCGTCGTCCAGGTAGCACATGCCGTACTCGTCCCACCACTTATTGGCCGCCTGGCGCTCGCTCTCGATCTGCGCCGTCAGGTTCGCCTGCTTGGACACGTAGTCGACCTCTTTAACCTCCTTCTTCGATGCCATGGCAGTTCTGGTTGTCGCTGTCGATCTCGGTGCTCTTTTCGGTCGGGTGAAGCTCGGAAAGTGACCGCCTATGCGTCTTTGTGGTTCAACCAGGCGAGTTGAGCGTGCCTAAAATAACAGCTCACACTTCCACGTCTTATGATAGATAAGCAAACCGGCGATGCCTGGGAGGACGTCTTCGTTCTCGAATGCGCTTCCAACGCTCAACATCAGGCCGACAAACAAGCCGGTCGACACATCCAAGAGCTCGATTGTATCCAACGCATCCGAAACCATTTGACTGGATGCCAGCATAGCTTGAATTCGCCGTGACAGTTTTCATTCAAAGGTGCCCAAAGTGTGAACAGCGTATCGGTAAAGTACGCAAGCAAACTGCTTTTGCGTCAAGAGGCACGCAGCAGAGCGCGACAGAACCGTTGCCAGTCCGACAAGACGCATGCAGCGCTGTCGCTGACCTTTTTGAGTTTCCGTCACGACGGCGGTTTGGCAAGCCGAATGCTGGATTTGAACAGCCACACTTACAGTTTTTCGGACAGGGCAGGAGCTCCGTGCTAGCTGCAACTAACACGATTCCTAAGTGCGCAACGACGCTCTATCGTTTGTTTAATCGTTCCATGCCTCTGGAGGACAGCCAAGGGTTCAAGTCTATCCCTGTCCTTTCGGTCATTCCTTGCACGTATCATTGGCTGCTCTCGCCATGACCGGTCGGCATAATTTCAATCCACAGAAGCACCAACAGGTATGGCGGACTGCATCGTGCGTTGCCTCAAACAATCGGACTCGGCAGCGCCGCAAGGGACGTATGAGCTGGCTGCGGACTGTGCTGTGGATCGAAAAGGCACAACGGTTGCACTGAACAGCGAAGGGTTCACACGGGTCTGGCAGCTCCTGGCCGTCATGGGAGCTGCAGGTTTTCAAGAAGAACCATTTCTATATTTCCTTTGTCAGCAACAAGGCCCCGAGACCAGCAACCGTGGATACCAAGGCCAACGCACACACACTGTCCGAGCCGACACCTCCAACTATCTTTCGACTTCTTCGCCGCTGGGAAGCAATTTTCGTCGTGACGGCTCGATCGGCCTCTCCGATGGCGTCCCCGGTTGCCCGCAACAACCCAGGATCCCCCTGCCCACCCTCCTACATCGCCATCGCCAACGAAATAGATCCTGATCTCAGGGATGCCAACTCAGTGAACACTATCTCGGCCGAGTCTCGCCTCGCGGTGCGCAAGTTGCTGCTCGTGTCCGGCGTCGCGATCGCGTTCATGACGATGGAATTTGTCGGCGGCTACATCGCCAGCAGCTTGGCGGTCATCTCTGACGCCATCCACATGCTTACCGACGTTCTGGGATTCGCCATCTCGCTTACCGCGATCTGGATCAACACGAAGTCGCCACCGCACCGCCTCACCTTCGGCTTCCACCGTGTCGAGATCGTCGGCGCTGTCATTAGCATGTTGGTCATCTGGGTGCTCACGGGTGTCTTGGTGAGCGAGGCGGTTGATCGTTTCCAAGAATTGACCAAGACCGACGCACCTGAGATTGCCGACGGCTTCACCATGTTCATCATCGCACTCGTTGGGCTTGCAAGCAACGCAGTGATGATGATGACCCTCGGTGGCCACGGTCATGGCCACAGTCGTGGCTTTGGCCACGGCCACAGTCACGGTGGTGCTATTAGCCACACCCATCTCCACCACCACGACGATGACCACGACCATAGTGATGGATATGCCCACGAGCACGATTACGAACACGATCACGATCACGCCAACCAGCGTAGCCATAACCATGACCACGGCCATGGCAACCGCCACGACCACGGCAACTGCCACGACCACGAGCACGAGCACAAGAAGACGACGAAGGGGTCTTGCATGCGGGCTACCAAGTTTGAGAACCTCAACATCCAAGCCGCGTATCTGCACGTGATCGGGGATCTGTTGCAAAGTGTAGGCGTGGCTATCGCGGGCGCTCTCATCTGGTGGAACCCGTCGTGGCAGCTCGCTGACCCCATCATGACGGTCGTGTTCTCTGTGCTGGTCGTGTGCACAACTGTGCCGACCATGAAGCAGAGCTTGCACGTGCTCATGGAGGGTACGCCGGGGGGGATAGACCTTGAGCACATCAAGAGAGGACTCGGTGCGTGCGACACGGTCGTCGCGGTGCACGACCTGCACATCTGGTCGCTCAGTACCAGCAAGCCGGCGCTGGCGGTTCACCTTGTGTCGGACGACCACGACGCGGCACTGGCGTCGGCGCAGCGCTACTTGATCGGTCGAGGCATTACGCATACCACCATCCAGATCGAGCGACCGTCGGCGCAGTACCCTCAAGCCTGCGGCGAGATATGTGCATGAATCGAGAACCGAAGAAGCACGAGTGACAGGGAGAGCTATCGTTCATTGAAGGGGCAGAAGAACAGCTTTACCTTACGAACACGCAATGGTACACGTCTAGAAGTCGTTTTCGGTGAGGAGCGAGATGATGCGGTCCTTGTTGAGGCCTTCGGCGGCGTTCTCGGCGCGCTCGCGGCCCTTGATGACGGCGATCTCGACGACGAATAGGGCGCCGGCGATCTTGCCGCCGGCCTGCTGCACGAGGCGGATGCCGGCCTCGACCGTGCCGCCCGTGGCGAGCAGGTCGTCAACGAGCAGCACGCGGTCACCGGGCGAGACGGCGTACTTCTGGATGCTCAGGTGGTCGCCGCCCGTGGCGTTGTCGCCCTTGTACTCCTTGAAGTACTCGATCGTGTCGCTGACGTTCGGCATCTTGTCGGGCTTGCGCAGCATGAAGACCTTCTTCTGGAAGCGCACGCCGAGCGACGGCGCGAAGAGAAAGCCGCGCGCGTCGAAGCAGCCGATGGCGTCGATCTCGTCGATGAAGGGCTCGATGGCGCTCGCGAACAGCTCGATGGCCGTCGCGAGCTGCGCCGGTTGAGCCAGCAGGCCGCCGATGTCGAAGAACGCGTCCACGCCCTTGAACGGCACGACCGGGATGGCCTTGGCCACCTCGGCCAGCGCCTGCTTCTTCTGCTCCGCGTCGTTCAGGTCACGCACCATCGCTTCTGCTGCTGCTGTTGCTGCTGCTTGGAGGAGGAACTGAGAACTGGGCGGAGGAAGGACGCACCCGCTGCTTGTTCCGGAGCCGGACGACTGGCAGGCGCGCAGCCCTCAGCCCCCGTTTTCTGCGACAGCGGAGCGCGAGCATGCAGGCAGGCCGCGGCTCCTCCTCCATTGGCCAGCCGCTCATTCATACATGGGCCGCGTCATCCGTCTCATCCTCTTCCGCACCAACAGCTCATTTCGATTGAATGACGCGTCAATATAAGAGGAATCATATAATGACGTGTCATTCAATTATGAGGCTAGAAAAACCTTATGACTGGGTAAAAACCCTGGGAATGAGGTTTTGGAGCAGAGATGAGCCAGACCGTCCTGTCGCTTGCACTCCAGTCAGCCACCGAGCGTGAGACTACTGTGGGCACTATCTAAATTGATACTTCAAGCTACCAGATATGGCTTCAGCTCCATTGTCGCGCGCGTCTCAGACAACTTAAGGTTGGGGTTACGCTATGGGTTACACCAAGTTGAATACGATCTTCAGATAGAGCTCTTCAAGCGTCGACGCTCGAGCATCGCCCATCGCTCGTAGAGTGTTGAGCTTCATGCGTCCCACGTCAGCGCCCGAGGAATCCGCAGCGATGCCCATGGGAATGAGAGCAGTGCTGTTCCGGACTGAGCCTGTCCTTCATCACCACGTCCACGTTCGCTGGGAGTGCACCGTCTCCGTCGGCAGAAGAACTCGCCAAAGCCGTTGAAACGAGCGACGAAAAGAAGGAGGAGGCGCTCGCGTCTTTGCGCGGAGCATGGGGGTCGAACCCCCTTTCCGCTGTCTCAAGGCGCTGCCGAGCGCTTCTATACGATCCTGCGCCTCAGTGCAATGCATTAGCCAAGTTCAAGCTGGCCGGCAGTCGACAGCACGGTAGTCGTATTCACGTGTCAAACATGCAGCTCTGCTTCATTGCAGGCTGTGCTTACGGCTAGCGAACATCAGCCGACACACGCTCGCAGGGTTCTGTTCGTCTCTCTGGTCTGGGTGGTTCTGCGAGCGCCCGGCATTGCGTTTTGCCTCGTCGTCGCGCCACGCCTGACTTGCGTGCCACGCGATTGCCGGCGGCCTTTTAACCCTTTTCGATGGTGCAGATGCCCAGTCGACTCGATATGTAGGGGGCCGGTTCATAGCCTCCGCATCCACCTGAGATCATCGCCGAGCCCTCAGCGTACTACTGTCGCCGACGCTCTCTCGGCCCGGGCGAGACGCTCCATCCACCAGCGGCGTTGACTGCTGGGCGTTGATTCAACGCCCGCCCCTCCCCCTCGACGCTGGTTCTGCGCGCCCGACCCTCGCGATAGTGTTCGTGTGCCAATATTACGCATGATATCGCAGCGTTGACGTGCATTGCGACGGCAAGCACTTGATGGCATCGTGGCGAGAGCCTAAGGACGACCATGTTAGGAGTTGGATTGGGCAAACACGTCGACTACCGTACCAGCGGCGGCTCATCCGCGATTGTGTCGTTCGGTTCAATGCAGGGGAGATGATACCGTTCGGCTGCCTTGCGTCGGCTCGACTGACCGCGGTGCTCCTGTCCTCCCGTCTGCTCTGAGCTCCTTCTCTGGCCAAGCGAGCGTGAATACCCCGCGACCACCTCGGCCAGCATCATCCTGTAATCACCGCGCTCGCAGCCCCTCCCCTCTCCATCTACATCAGTGTCGGTCGGTCTCTCGTGTCCACTTGTCCTCCACGCGACGGCCAACAACAGTCGACAGACAACCACAAACGAAAACGCACCCACGCCCACCCATCGCCCGTTCACCAGGCGTCGAGGCCCACGTCACCGCCGTGTTGTGGCCTCAGAGTCAACGGGACGGGGAGTGGTGCGTATTTTGATGCATCAACAGCGCCGCAGTTGGACGCAAAAACACGAACGCTCGTCCGCCGCACAGTCGCCCAACGGCAGCAGTCGGAACAGCCGAGGCGCGCACTCGAGTTCAATCCGACCCTCTGGATGGCGGAGCGTTCCTGCGGCCGCCTCTATTCGCTCGTGGCCGAGGATCAGGGATGCATCGGCGCGCTCAGACCGCGATTGGACCGACACGCGGCACGGAGGACGACGTTAAACGCGAGTCGGCGTCGTCATCAACCGCGATGCTGACCTACACCTCAGACGCCGGAACGACTGCCGCTACCGCATCGACACCGCCAGCGACCATTGCGCTGCCGCCCATCCGGATACAGCATGCCACCTCCGCCAGCAGCAGCAGCTCCAGTGCCGGCGCCAAGTCGCCCGCGGCGGGCAGGGCCGCACCCAAGAAGTACACGGAGGCCGAGCGCATCGAGAAGCATCGCGCCGTAGTGCGCCGCGGGTACTACCAGAAGAAGGTGCGTCTCTCGATCTCCGCTGTGGTCCTTGGACCCTTGACAGGTGAGCTAACAACGCTGTCGGTGCGCGCAGGCGCTCAAGGCGCAGCTGCGGCAGGAGCTGGGCGTGCTGGAGGAGCAGTACCGCGCCGTGATGGCCCAGTCGACTTCGCCGCCGACCTCGCCGCCCGACTGGACGCCGCACTGCGCGGGCTGCGAGCACGTCGAGAGCCTGCGCCAGCGCTTCAAGGAGCAGGTAGGGCCGCAACACCCTCCGTTCATTTTCGGTACGTGGACTCACCAGCGAGTTGGACGGTAGGTGCTCGAGACGGAGGCGCTGCGGCGCGAGAACGAGACGCTTGAGCGGCGGCTGTGGCAGCACACGGACTTCCTGGACAAGCTCCAGTGGTACCTGACTCGTCAGGTGAGCCTTGTATCCGTGTCACGACTCCGTTTTCACTCGCTAACCCCGGCTTCTCTCGGTCTGAAGGCGGAGGAGGAGCGTCTGGGCGGCCTGCCGCCTCAGCCTCAGCTAAATGACGACGCCGAGCCACCACAACAGCAGCGGCGCGCGTCGCTCACGACGACGAGGCGGGATCGCAGCTCTCTGAGCGTCCAAGGCAAGCAGGCGGGTCCGAACCAGGGCCCGGCGTCGTTTACCCCACTGACAGAGAACGAATGCGAGGTCATAGCGCAGAGCGCGCAGCGAGACATCTGCTCCCAGCGCCGGTGCCCGGGCTTTAGAGATATCGGGCCGCCTGTCATGGGCTGGAACCGCAAGCACAAGTTCGGCGAGACGAGCAAGTTCTCGCTGCTCAAGCGCTTCTACGGTCGGCGGGCGAGCGCGCTGACGGCGCGCGCGTGGGAGCTGTACGCGACGACCGAGCTGCTCGGCCAGCTGTACAGCGGCGGCACTAACGTGCGCTTCGACGTGCTGCAGCGCGTGAACGCCGACAACGTGCTGCTGCGCCGCATCATGCAGACGGAGGAGCTGGTGCGCCCCAAGACGACCTATTTCCTCATGGCCAGGCGCGTGGCGGTGGTCACCGACGCCGACGGGGCCACCCGCCAGCAGCAGCAGATCCTCTTCAGGTCCGTCGACACGGAGCGGATCCCCACGAGCGCCGCCGAGTTCGACGGCTGGCTCGAAATGTTCTACTGGTTCGTGCTGCTGCTCTCAAATGCCTGTGACGGTCAAACGATCTCGATGGTCTAACGATGTGGATCATGACGCACAGGCTCTGCTTTGATGACTGCGAGGGCGGTGTCCGAGCGGACGAGGCCATGGACAGCAACGACAGAGACGCGGGCGGCGCGGAGGCCTTTGCCGCGCCGTACTGCCAGGTCGAGTTCGGCGGGCACGTGCCGTGCATCTCGGTGGCCGACACGGCCTTCTGGACCATGGAGTTCCTCTCGTACATCCTACGGCTCGAGAACTACGCCGTGGACTCGGTGTTCAACATCAACCTGTAGCAAAAGACACGGACCTGACACACTACTAGCTCTGGAGGTGAGGCGGAGGACAGTCGCGGATGCTTCGTTGACTATAAACGCGCTATACACCGCCGCTCGCATTTGAATTTGACTCGAATACACACTTTGCCCAGCTAATACATGCTTTGCACACACTCACGCGGCCGGTGGTGACGACGATGGGGCGGAGGGCGAGCTGAGGTCAAAGAGAGCACCAACGACCTGCGCTTCCCATTGGCAGCTCGCGCGCGCCACGTCAATCACGAGCGAGCGTTCGCTGGTCTCGCCGGCCTGAGGGACCGCGTAGTGGATGGACACGTCGCGAGGGGCACCACTCGTCCCGCAGTCGCTTCGCCGCCGCTTGTTTCGCTGCTGGTCGACCGAGATCCTGCCAACAAGAGACAACGAAAGCCGTCAGCATAGACTGACCAACTGCACTAGCAAGCGACAGAGATGAAGGGTTCTTACCAGCATCTCGTGGCATTGCTGGTCGCGGACCGGAACCGCCCCATGCTCGCCGTCTTGTCGCTGTCGTTTGCGGCCGCCCACTCCACTGGCTGGATAGTGAGCGTGCAGCCCTCACCGCCGTCGGTCGGCAGCGATTCGCACGAGCACAGGTAGAGACCACCATCGCTTGCGCTTTGCCCGCCGACGTGGATCAGCACGTGGTCGGCGTCGACCATCTGGGCGATGGTGACGTCGGCGCCAGCCCACGGGGCCAGCAGGGCGAGGTTATCCCCTCGCAGCTCGCGCTTGGCGTCTCCGTGACGCCGCGATATCGTGAGCACCTCCAGTGAGCGTCGACACAGCTCGAGAGGCGTCTTGTCGGCCTCGACGCGCTTCCTACTCGACCAAACGCGATACGAGCCGACCCCAGCGTCTTTGCCAGTAGAGCACTGCGTTTCCCAGCCAAGAACGCTCTCAGAGGCGCGACAACTCTCGTCCTTGTCTCCATTTAGACGCTCCAGGTCATCCTGACTGCACTGAACCATGAAGGCGTGCATTTCAGAGGCAAGAGCGACCGCTTCCGCCTTGGACATCGGCGGGACGTCCAGAAATGCGGCGGGAAACGGCGTTAAGGTCTCGGTCGCGTCCGCTGCCGCGTCGTCCCGCGCAATCGCCTTGAGCTCCGCGTCAACGAGCCACTGCAGCGTGTCGCGTGTCTTAGCCTGGGCGGTTGTGGCGTCCGCCAACTGCCCGCGCTGCCTCCGTAGCATCTCCTTCTCCACCACCAGCGCGATGTACCGGTCGCAGATCGAGTCCATCACCTCTTCGCGGTCTACAGGGGATCGGCGACGTCGCGCGCTGTAGCGCGCAAGCAGCTCGGTGAACGCGGCCTGCAGCTCGCCGTGCTCCGACCGCAGCGCCGTCAGCGTGTTCTGGGCTCGTTCACACGTGGAAAGTCGTTAGCTAGAGGTCAGACACAATATTCAAGCGACCGACGCACACACGTACGATCTTTTTGTAGTAGCAGCGGCGGAAGACCACGCGTTGCTTGGCGCGACGCTGGCGCAGCCCGCGCTCCTGCTCGTCGCCCTGCTCTTCCTTCTGCTGCTTTGTCTTTGCCTTTTCCTCTTCCTCCTGCTGTTTGCGCTGCTTGTCCTTCTCCACCGTCTCCTGCGTCGCGCGCAGCAGCAGGTACAACGGGTTCTCTTCCTTCTCACCCGCCGCCGCCTTCCCACCGCCTTTTCCCCACGAAGACGCGGCCGAGAGCGGGTCTTGTAGGCCCTTGGTCGCGCCCTTGACGGGCCCCGTGAGGAGGAAGAAGCGTGAGGACGCGCCCGTCACCAGCAGCTCCTCGAACGCGCGCTGCCGTTCCTTCTGCGCCCGTACGTCGCCCTTTTCTAGCTCTTCTTGGTCTCCATATTCATATCCGCCAGCGTCGCTGCTTCCGTCGTATATAAACGAAGGAATTCGTCAGAAATGGGAGCTCCACGTAGACTAAGACCCGCTCGTGCGCGTCGAATCAGACGCAGGTCATTATGACGTTTTGTTGTTGTTGTTGTTGTTGTTTTAATATTCTTCAGAATCATTTGGGGGGGGGGGGGAAGCTTCACACACCTTGGATGCGGCGGCTCGATGTCCACGCCCTCGTTTAGCAGCTCGACGATCCGCATGGCCGCCTGGGACGCTGTCCTCTCGGCGCCACGATTCCTATTTGATAGTGGTGGGCGCAGAGGAGGTGAGGGGCGAAGCAAAGCAGTCGTGAGAAAACAATTTATGACACTGTGGGACAGGCTCGAGTCTGTTATGACGCGCTGTAAACTACTTCTTTTCTTATATCATAATCAGGAGGAACGGACCAAAGAATTAACGTTACGATGACAACGATTTACTAAATCACGTGTTGTGATTGGTCCAAAGAATGATGAGCTAAACGAGGGTAAGGGTATCTTACAAAATAAATTGTAATCTAAATCAGTATAGTATCATAGGAATGTGTAGGTTTGTTTTTTTGGGCGGGACTCCTCCGCGCCCGTTTTTAGTTTATTTTAAATTAAACGTTAACTTATTCTCTATAGAACGCATGTAAATATAGAGGCGACCCTCTGCGATTCGAAGGTCTGAGGCGGATCGGGCCGACATGGGGACGTCTAGGTTGACCCTTCCGCTTTGCAGACGCATGTATATGTGTCTGCGTCTTTGTATGTCTTGTGTGTCTTGTGTCTAGTGTGGAGATGGATGGTTATTCCTCCTCAATGGCGGGCGTGAACAGCACGAGTCCCTGCAATTTCGAAGAAAAAAAAAATCGAAATTCGAAAATAAACGTCAGTTGAGCCGGGTTCAACACGGACAGGTGCGACTAGCGATACAGATAGAGCCCACACATACCTTGTGGTTGGAGTCGAGGAGCTGGCGCAGGCGGCCCTGGTTCTTCATGTAGTACTCGTCGGCGAGGCGGCGCAGGCGGCGGTTCTCCTTGCGCAGTGCGTCCTTGACATCCAGTGCCTCGACATATAGCGCGCGCAGGCGCAGGTCCTGCTGGCTGAGCGTGCCGGCGGCCACGGCAGCCGCGTCCTGCGCCTGGCGCGCGCGTAGTGCCGCGCGGAAGCTGCCCTCGAGCGCCTCGACCTCGTCGCGCAGCGTCTTGATCGTGTTGATCTTCTTGTAGTAGCAGCGCTTGACGATGAGCCGCTGCTTGGCACGCCGGTCGGCGTCCGACGGCGCCGGGAACAGCGCGCGCGTGCTGCGCTTCTTGCCGAGGTCGCCGCCTGCGGCCGCCGCGGACGAAATCGAGTGCTCCGTGTCCTCGCCGCCGTCGTCCGTCGGGTGATGCAACAGGCTGCTGATAGCCATGAAGGGCGCCGCGGGCGGCGACGCCAGCGAGCTCGCGGACCTCGTCATGGACGACTTGGATCGCTTCCGCATGGCCGGCCGCGCGGAGGACGAAGACAAGGAGGAGGAAGAGGAGGCGCCGAAGTCGCGCGGGCGCTTCTTGTCCTCGGGGCACGAGGCCGAGTGCTCGTCCTCGTCCTCGTCCATGTCGACGTCGCGTTCGCCGCCCTCATCGGCTGTGCCCGCGCGCGCTGGCGCCGACACGGACCGTCCCAGTGCCAGCGCCGACGCCGTGTCGTTGACCTCGCCGATGTCGTTCAGCAGCTCCGCGATGCGCATCCTGTCGTATGTCGGGTTTGTCTGTGGTGGTTCCGCCGGTCTGCGATTAACCTGCGTCGGATCTGAAGAGAGAAGGAGGACCCGGACGGGTGAAAGTACGTGGGCGAGCCTACAAGGAGCTCCCCAACGTGCGGTGGGTGATAAATAGCGCGCCAACGGGTTGGCAGACGCTAAGTGTTGTCTGTCAGGCGACAGATTCGATTATGTCGAGACTTACGGTCGGGGCCGGGGCTTGGGCCGGGGTCGGCCCATCCGTCCGTCCGTCTGAGTCGACTCTAATCGGAGGATTAGCACGGCGTTGGGCACTCACGCGGACGAATCCATTGGCCATGTGGATGTGGCTGCGCGCCGCGTGACTCACGCGGGCACTTCAAAGGCTCAGGATCCGCTTCGCAGGCCGCAAAGCGCGAGTGTGTCCGGTTGCCACGTCGTCCTCAAAGGAGTGGGATTCACGGACGGAGACGGGAACGGAGACGGGGACAGGTGGTGAGGTGGCTCAAGGGCGAGCTGACGATTTCTTTGTTCTCTGCAAGGACGACGCGGACGTGAAGACGCGGTCCAAGCAGATCAAGACGACGAGACTTGCGTTGCACACGCACCCATCCGTCCCCCAATCAAAATTATCATATTTATATTTTTAATGGCATTATATTTATTTATAAAGGTCTTAGTTGATATGTTATTTATTTAAACATAAATTAAAACAAATAAATAATTATTTTTAACAAGTCAAACAAATTTGAGAACGTAATGCACAGACAAGCGGATCTTTTGGGTTTGGGTTTTCGCCGGGTCAACGGCGGCGAGCGCGCACAGCGTGGCGGGGGGGGGCCACAGTGGGAGCGCACAAATGGGTGAACGTAGGACTCACGGCGCGCGTGAAGCGAGCTGCGTCAATTGCGCCGCGGCGAGGTCCGACGGGCAGGCCCCAAATGCTTGGTTACACACGTCGTGACGAATCAACGTGCATGCTTATCAATGCGAGTGTGGAGGTGCATTTACACTACCAGCGTCCGCGACGCTACGTCTCGACACGCGGTCGAGGCATCGCGCGCTTCAATGGACAGCAGATCGGCTCGCGCGATCTTTTCGCATTTGCGGGCACGACCGCATGAACAGCGTGAGCGCCAAAGCGTCGTGACCGTCAAAGTGTCGTGCGCTTGTGATTGAGCTGCCAAATGCGGACCGATGGGGTATAAGCCGCGCATCGATCCGCCTGGAGCGGATAGTACTAAGCGATCTTGACGCTGCACCCGTTGCTCGACATGACGTCTAACACGTAACGATAGTTCACTAGAAACCACAAACACCGGACAATGTCCATCCAAGACGATCTGCATGACACAGTATCATTAGAGTCAAGTGGACAAGCTCGTAAAGGCACGCTGCGCTAGAAGGTGCTAGGAAATGGTGATGACTGCTCATATACCAATGAGTACGATATTTGAGCATTGCAGTTGCTCATATTGCCTTCATGCCAACTCGGTCACCCTGGCGCACGCGATGAGAGCTCATCAGCACTGGAATTGATAGTTCAGGAAACGATCCACAAGCGGACGGCGAACGGAGTGAACCAGTGCGTAATGCCCGCAGATTTGTGGCTCGGGTCGCTATGGACACGGTTAGGACACGAAGGCGAGCTAGACGTGCATACGAATGAGGATGAATGAATATGTCTCAACAGTATAGTGTTACCTACAATATTCATAGCTATCATTACACTTCTTTCGACACATTGTCTAAGATGATTTCTTATTTTCGTTCGCGAATCCCTGACTGAATCCGTACATCAAAGCAAATCCAGTAGCTGCAGGTCAAATCCAGTCACACTTGTTATTTATTCACTGGACTTGAAGATCAGCTACGTAAGAAATGTAAATTACATTTGAGTGGTAGGGCCAGTTCGGTGGATTATTTGGTTTTTGTATGATAATATATGCTGAAGATGACTCGATGTAGTAAATTACGAAAAAAAATCGACTAAGCCAAAATCAACTGGTTTCCGTGAACGAAGAAAAATCCATCAGACGGTAATAAACCGGTCGAATGGTAAAATACTAAAGAACACGCAATATTACCGAAAATAACCAAATGGACCTTTCTTGGCGAGCTGGAGCCCAACCATTTACCCTACCCCACTTCAAATAACAGTGCAACATTGAATGTCAATCTTCCTACAACAATTAAATCAATACATTAAATTAAAACCTTACCAAAATTTAAGTATAGTACTGTTATAATAAGGTTAACACAAATGCCGCGTCATTTTTTTTAGCTCATTTTCAGTGAAAAATATCGATATTATTATTATAGCCGCAATTGCGAGTGGAGACCTTAGTCTGCGCATTCATCACAGCACCATTGAGCCCTTAAGTATGGAGAAGACTCACATGCCCGCATTCCCACCGCCGAACGCGTCCGCGGCGTCGGACAAGGGCGACACGCGACGCATATCGATCGAGGAACAGCGCGCGCGCAATCGCCTTGTGGTCAAGCGCTGCTACTACCGCAAGATTGTGTGTTACATTACGTTGTGGGGACCAGCCCCAGTAATCCGCGTTGAGGTTTAGCGATAATAATGACATGGCGCCGTCCTGAATTGCAACAGAACACGCTCCAGGACCTGCGAAACCAGGTCGCCGCGCTCGAGGACCGGCATGCGCAGCTCTTAGCGGCCCAACACCGTGCAGATGCGTCCCCGTCCGCATCTGCATCCGCATTCGCATCCGCATCCGCATCCCCGTCCGCATTCGTCCACGACGCGTACGTGCGCCTGCTGCAGCTCAAGAGCGCGCTCATGCACGAGAACCGCGCGCTGCAGACTCTCGAGGCGCAGTATCAGGCCATGGAGAAACAGGTGGCTGGCCTCTCGCGGACGCAACTTAAGGCCTCGTCAGCGGTCGTCGCGGCGCTGGACCTCAAGCGCGCGCACCCGGCGGACTTGGCGGGCTTCCGACCGCTGACGCTGGCGACCTGCCTGGCCGTCGCGCGGGCCGCGTACCGCGAGATTCGTGCGTTCCGGGCCAGCCGCGCGGCCTGCGCGTCCACGGGGCTGAGCTTCTTCGGCTGGCGGGACCGGCGGCTGCTGGACCGGCGCACCGACTCGGTCCGCTTCTCGCTCGAGAAGGTGTTCGAGGACGTGTCGACCGAGTGGGTCGCCGCTCAGGTCTGGAACGTGCTATCCTGCCCCGAGGGCGTCGCGCGCGCGTACCCGCGCAACGTGAACGCGCGCTTCCAGGTGCTGCAGCACGTGAGCGAGGACGCGGTCGTGCTCTACCACTCGCTGGAGCGCGAGGGCGCAGGGGACGTCCGCGTGCGCGCGCTCATCCTGGCCATGCGCGTCAACGCGTCTTACCTCGACGATGAAGTCGAGGGTGTGGATGAAGACGCAGACGAGACCAGCAAGGGCCCCACACTGATCGTCTACCGAGGGCTGGACCCCAAGCGATTCCTGCGGTCTACAAGCAGGGACGGAGACGGCGCGGACGGGGACGAGAGGAAGGAGCGGCGCGGGCGCATCAAGCTCGAGCCGCAGATCGAGGACGTGTGGATGGACACGTTCGTGTGGGGTGTCTTCGAGCGCGCGGGCGACCACGGACAGCACTGCCGGGACGACTTCGGCGGCGTCATCCAGGGCACGGCGCTGGCCACGGCCGGCTGGTGGATGCTCGAGATCCTCAACATGGCGCTGCGCATCGAGGCCGAGGTGTTCGGCCCCCAGATGAGTCTCTGCGGGTGACGGATGATTCCAAGGTATGACGAGAACACAACAATAAGACGGCTTAATGATATTCGAGTCATGTGCTCAGCCCAGCACGGCCTTCTCCCAGCGCAGGGCCACCAGGAAGAGCTCCACCAGCCAGAAGGGTGAGCGCGCGTCCAGCGTTGGCACCCCCCCGCCGAACGTCAGTGCGCTGCCCTCCTCCGTGCGCTCGAACCGCAGCCTGGCCCCATTCACCGAGCAGCACCACACGTTAGACGCTTCCCATGGACTCTGTAGACACCGACAGGCAGCGAACGCACCAGGCGAAGAGGTCACTCCACTCCTCCTCCTCCACCTTCTCATCATCCCCGGTGATGTCATGGCTTCTCTCGAGGGTCGAGACGCTCTGCAGCACCAGGGGGCGGCGCTCGATGCCGCGCAGCACGATCGTGTGCGCGTCCTGCGGCTCGGAGAACTTGGCCAGCGCGTACAGCGTCTTGACGGTCCTCGCGTCCTTATCCTGCATCACCTCGTCTTCCTGCTCCTTGACCAGGCCGCTGGCTGACCGAGAGCTGACGCGGCGGCCGCTGTACTGCAGCAGCGCGAGCGCGTTGTCGCCGTCGATGGGCTGCACCACGTTGCAGGCGACGCCCAGCCGTGAAGAAAAGAGCGAGCGGAAGCGCCGGTCGTCTGTCAGCAGCGCCCACGTGTCACGCAGCAGCGCCTCGGGGCTCGCCCCGCGGATGCGCCGGCGTCGCAAAAGGAACTTGAACAGTCCCGCGTCCACGGCGCGCTCGGCCTCCCAGCCGCGCACGCTGCCCAGCCGCGAGAAGCTGCGCCCGTGCGCAAAGTCCGCCACCTGCGCGCGCATCTGCCCGCGCAGGTCCTGCACCTCGCGCGGGTCCACCGGCCGCACCACCAGGAACGACGGCGGCCGGAGGACCCTCATCTCATCGTCCGGCGGCGACTGGACGGTCCTGGGCTGGCAGGCGTCGCGGAAGGCCACGCAGTGCCGCAGCGCGCGGTTCTCGCGCTCCAGCTGCGCGCGCACGCGCTCCAGCTCGGCCAGCACCTCCATCCTCGCCTGCCAGCCCACAGTGTCCATAGCGGCAGCAGGAGGAGCAGTAGACGCGCGTCTGTCGTCCATGAGCAGCGGCTGGTGCTGCGGACACTGCGCCTGGTGCTGCTGCAGGTGCCGCAGCTGCGTCTCCAGCAGCCCCACCTGCCGCCGCAGGTCGCTCATCATGCGCTGCATCAACACACAGAGCGTAGTCAGCGACCGACAGACCCACCGCTCTTCAGATCATCCAACACGCGAAGCGTACGAGGCGGCGATGGTAGTGGCGGCGCACTTTCTGGCGGTTCTTCTCGCGGCGCAGCTCGTCGGCCGTCGCGCCGCCGTCCATGGGCTCGTCCTGCCGCTCCGCTCCCCGTCCGCGTGCGCCGTCCATGGGGTCGTCTCTATCCTGCGCTTTGCCCTGACGCGCCTCCTCGCCGCGCAGCTCGTCGCAGATGCGCCCCAGCAGCTCCAGGTCCGCGGTTGACAGCTCTGGCTCGCGCTCATGCGGCCCCGGGGCGCGTCCGCGCGGCGCCATCGCGTCCTCCGCCTGCATGAACGACCCGTGGCAGCAAGCGGTCGATCGGTCAGATGGGGACTGATCCGGCACGTGGGGACTTTCGTTCCGAGAAAGCATACAAACTCCAAGTCTAACGGACGCGAGAAACGATTGCACAGCGCCCCAGTCACCCGCACAGTCGCCCGCGCGCGTGCCGTGGGACCCCGCGCACTCTCTCGCTCAACCGACGCAATGCGCCTCTCTCTCTTTGCGCTCGCAGTGGCACCGGCCGACGCCTTCCCGGACCAGCAAGCAGAGTCCACGGAGCTTCAACCGTGGGCCACGGACGGACGGCGGATGCGGTCTCTATGTGTAATACGCAGTGACTATGTGTAATACACAGTGATATAGTACTCGCATGGGCTGAGAACGAGATCGAATGACGGATGTGCGGCAACGTAACAGTGTGCGAGGGACCGAGGCGAGACTCAAGGTGACGTCTGCGTCATGTGCAGGTAGGAGGGTGTCCGTCTTGCATGTTCATATTGCTGCGGACCCAGCGCCACCGTCAAGGCCGGAGCAAGACCCAGCGTGTATGGTACAGACATGAGCACGAGCATGCAACGCGTGATTGACTAGCATCTTCGAGGAATCGGCGAGCGGACCCGGGTTCGTTCGTTCATAGGCGGTGTCGTGGCTCGTGGAAGCGTCTACGCATTGGCGAACACGAAGTGAGACAGCTGGCCGGGGCCCGAGGAGTTCGATCACGAGGCGAGGTGCACCCAGGGGCCGATCATGATCTGCTCCCAGCGCAGGCAGTGCAGCACGACCTCGACGAGCCAGAAGGGCGACGCGGTCGGCGTGATGCCCGCGTACGAGACCAAGACGGCGGAATCGCCGCTCTTCTTCCTGCTACTCACGCCTGCATCCTCGGTCACGTCCTCGAACCGCAGCCAGCAGAACTGGTCGTTCCAGAACTCGGGCGTCCGTTGCGACCGATCGGCGTCCACATCTGATCCAGAGACGCGTGGATGGCGGTCCACCACGGGCAGTTCGTCCTCCTGGAGCCCGTAGAGGTAGATAGAGTGGGCGTTGCCGACTCGGAAGCGCGAGACCAGCAGCAGCGCCTTGGCCACCGAGCACTCGCCGTCCGCGTCCGGGATGCGCATCTCCTGGAAGACGACGTAGTTGTCGGCATCCACCTTCTGCACCAGCCGTACCTCCATGTCGAGCGCATCCGAGTAGAACCTGCGCAACTGCGCCGGCTCGGTGAGCAGCAGGAACGACTTGGTGGCCAGCGCCGCGGCCGACCCGCAGCGAGAGAAGCGCTTCTGCATCGCGTAGCGGAACAGGCCGTGGCGCAACTCTCGGCGCTCGCGCCAGCCCCCGATCCGGCTGATCTGCGGCGCGCTCAACATGGCAATGGACGAGAACGAGCGAACGACCTCCATGCACCGCTTGTGGATTGTGAGGCACTCGGGCAACGTGATGGGCCGCAGGAACAACAAGTCGGATGCCACCGTGATGTACGGCTTGTACTCCTCACTCAGCAGCTCGCAGATCGTCGCCGTGAAGCCCGAGATGGCCATGAACTTGCGCCGCAGCTCGTTGTACTCCTGCCGGAGCTGCGCACCGAGCTTCCACAGCGCGCACAGCCGGGCTTCGATCTCTTCTCGCGTCTTGGGGACCGTCAGATCGCTCGAGTAGATCGATTTGACGAGATCCAAGGACGGAGAACGGATCTCCTCTCGGTCTTGACCTTGCTTCTCTTCGTCCAACTGCTCGAGCCGCCGTTGCAGCTCCTCCACCTCGCATCTCAACTGCTGCATACGCATCTGTGACAGTCGGAAGGCAGAATCTATCAGCAAAAGCCATACGAGTCAAGAGGAAGCAACTCAGAACCCACCGTCTTGCGGCGGTAGGCGCGCTGCGCCTTCAACCGCACCCGGACGCGCTGCCGCTCGGCCCGCGTGTCCTCCAGCGACACAAGCGACGACGAGGACCCAACGGAGGAGAACGAGGAGGACCCCACAAAGGAGGACGGCGACGATGGCGGAGAAGCTAACATCGCCAGGGAGTCGAGCAGCTCGGTGTCCGAGATCAAGGCGTCCTCGGACGCCATTGAAGCGAGCGGCGAGTACTGGCCGCTTCCACCCATGGCAAGTTTGGGTTTGAGACGAAGCCCTCGACTTCCCCGCCCATACACTGGGTCTTTCAGACAGCAAAAATTGGGCCCACAACGCCTATGTACTCTGGGATCTCGGCAGCTGAGCAAGCCGTGAGCCGAACCCAAAAACACGCACGTGACACGCAATGATATGCAGCAACAGTGTCAACGCCGACACTGTCCCGTGCGACACCACACCGCACCACACACACACACACCGAACGCTGGAACGCGCGAGCGCACGACCGCCGCAGTGCCACGTTCAACGACGCGACTGGTGCATACGGATGCAACGCGTCCGTACGCTCGCTCCATCCCATAACCACTGCGTCACGCGTACTCAAAGCATCACTCGCTCAGCGGGAGCGAGACCCAGGGGCCGAGTAGGAAGTGCCCCCAGTGCAGGCAGTGCAGCAGCACTTCCGACATCCAGACGCTTGCGTTCGAACCCATAATTGGCGTGACGCCCGCATAGGTCAACAGGCACCCAGCCGTACTATTGCTGCCGTCGAGCTTCACCGTCCTGGACTGATCTTCCCGTGCTGATTTCCCGGGACTTCCTCCATCTGGATCCAGCAAAACTGGCCGTTCCAGACTTCCACCACGACCGGAAAGCCCTCGTCATCGCTATTTCTCGCCGTACTTCTGACCACTGGAAGCGGGTGAGTGAAATCTTCAAACACTTGGCGGTCTGCTGAGGGGATCTGGTCGCCCGCCAGCCCATTGATGTGGATACGATACCCGTTGGCGATCTTGATCAGCGAAACCAAGACCAGCCCCTTAGTTACGACGAGCTCGTCGTCCGCGTCCATTGCGCGCATCTGCTGGAAGAGCAGGTAGTTCTCGTCGTCCACCTTCTGGACCAGCCGCACCTCAACGTCCAGACCCTCCGTGTAGAAGCTCTGCATGCCCTCCGGAGACGTGCACATCGAAAATGTCTTCAATACCAGCGTCTCCAGCGACCCGCAGCGAGGGAACCGCTTCTGCAGAGCATAGCGGAACAGTCCGCCCTCCAATTCCCGCCGCTCGTACCACCCAGCTACCTGCCGAACCAGTGGAACGCTCAGCGCGGCGTTGGCTGAGAATATCTGGACGACCTCCATCACTCGGTGGTGAATCGCTGCGCACTCGGGAGCCGTCAGCGGATGTAGGTACACCAATTGTGACGCGAACGTGATGTACGGTCGGTTCTCCCTGCACAACAGCTCTTCCAGTCGCGTCGGTAGCTCCGTCTTGGCTACAAGCTGGTGGCGTAGCTTGTTGTTGTCCTGTCGGAGCTGCGCGCCGAGCTTTCACAGCACACGGAGCCGTTCCTCCACCTCTTTCCGCGTCTTGAAGGTGACTGGAGAGCTGGTGACGGTGGTCAGCGCGAGCTGATCGACAATAGCGCCTGCGCCTCTCTGGTCCTGGACGTCCTTGATCGACAACCGCTTCAGGTGCTGCTTGAGTTGCTTCACCTCATCCCTCAGTAGCTGCAGCCGTGCTTGGAACAACATCACTACTGTCAGAATTGATCTCCACACAACCGAGAGACCAACAACCGAGAGCAGAGACGCACCATCTTGCGCTGGTACGCGTGCCGCGCCTTAATCCTGTCCCTGGTGCGCTGCCGCTCCGGCCTCGCCTCCTGCTCGGTCATCTGTGGTGACGAAGGGCGCGACGGAGGCAAGGATGCAGTGGACGCCGTGGTGGTCGAGGGAGCGGGGGACGAGGGCGAGACGACGAGCGGCACCGGCGACATGGACAGCAGCTCGTCCAGGGCGTCCACGGCCCACCCAGGGAACGGCGAGGGCGGAGCTCCGGGTAGCATGATGCTCGACGCTGGCGTTCCTTACTGTAGCGACTCCGAGGGGATCAACATGTGCTGAACAGAGCAGTGTACCATAGTGACCGTAAAAGCATCCTGCAATTGCTGCACCGCTATACAGTATGGTGCTCAGTATAGTTCGTTTCGCCATTAGGATCGGAGTTAAATTCTATGCATTCCAATAGCTAATACCCTAAAATGCATGTCAAAGGCGGCTCCCGTGTTTCCACGGTACGACAAAACCCTGTTAAAATTGATTTGGTCGCTTTTGACATGCATTTGTAAAAAGTGAATGAAGGCATGCTAAAATAATGTGGTACACTCTAATATGTTTATTTGCGTGCAGTGGGTATCGAAACGTCTACCAAGTGCATCCATAAGTGGTTTGCCCGGCCAACACAATATACTGCATAGTTTGATCCAGTCCCACGGTGGCACTACTTCCGGGGCAGACTGTATGTAGACCAAATGGTGCGGTGGACAGTCTCAGAAGCTTCGAAAAGCAGAGGCCTTAACCTTCTTTGATGCATGATGAGCTTTTATACCGTATATTGGTAGTGGTGAAAAAACTTTGACTAAAAGAGTACAACTTCTCTAACTCTTAGCAGCGATACTCCTGTTCAACACCAAGTTATTACAGACGACTTCGGGATTAGCGCCGCCATGGGATTTATTATAAAATGGAGGTAGTAGATCTATCAAGCCAAAGAAAAACGTAATTATATTGTTTTAAAAATAATTTTCACAGCAAAAGTTTCGAAATTGACACTCGTCAATAATCCGACACTATTGTAGCTCCCCCCAGCATTTTTTTTATGGTCGCCGGTATCACTTGACCAAACGCCTGATTTGCCCAGTCCATAGCTGTGAAAATGTCAACTGACTGTTGCTCCAGTCCATATCTATAGCGACGATAGCTGTCCTGAGCACGGATTTTGCGAAACTTGTGTTTGAGGTTGGCGATGATGCCTTGGTCGAGCGGTTGGAGGACGCTCGTGGTGTTCTTTGGCAAGAACTCGAGATGAGCATTGGTGAACGGGGTCCCTGGGCGTACATGAGTTCACATTATCGACAAGAAGCAGGATGTGCCAACCACGCACTCGCATCTTCGCGTCCAAAGCCGTCAACCACCAGGTAAAAATGCGCGAGTTCATCCAGCCCTTCAGGCTGTTGGTGTATTCCACACCAAGTTCCTCGTCGATGTCACGGCCAGGCAAGGCGATCAGCTAGACGGCCGTGCCGATGAACAGGAGGGGGAGCTTGTCAGTCCCGTCGGCGTTGGTGCAGACGCAGAGCGTCAGGCGCGTCTTGTTCTCCTTGTGGCCGGAGAGCCGCTTCCGCCGTGATAGTGTAGTGAGCGCCTCTTATCGATAATAGAACGAAGTCTCGTCCATGTTGTAGATGTCACAACGCTCGTAGCCATCCAACAAATTGAGCATGTCCGCGCGACCCGTTCGCACCGCCTCCGGGTCCACCGACGCGGCCTCGCCATGTTTTCGCTTTAGCGAAACGCCGTGCCGCTTTAGAAAACGGTACAGCCACGCAGACGAGAAGGAAGGGCGCTTGCTGAGTGACAACCCGATGCGCTGAGCGATGTCGCGCGCCAGCTCGACGATGATGTCCCCCGTCACAGTCTCAATGCGCCTCTCCATAATGTCGAGCTCGGTGACCACCGCCTCCTCGAACGCGTGTACCTCCATGTCGATGATGTTTTTGTACACAAGGCACGCCTCGGGACACTCCATGACCTTCTCGCGGTCACGCAGGATACGCGTCACAGCCTTTCGGGAGAGCGGAATGAGCAGGTCGAACTCGGCCGTGACCCACACAGCCAGAGCGGTAAAAGTAGTCTTCTCGGTGGCAGCAACATAGCATAGCTGAGCCTGCTGACCGAGCGTCAGCCGAGCACGCTTCTTGTCGGGGGCTTTGGTGGGCATGGTCGGTATGATAGAAGTTGGAAAGTGAACAGGAGCAGTGGAAAAGTATCTTGCCACGTGAATTTCGCCAGTCATCGTGATAATTAATCTTTTTCGTGGCCGTTCAATTTGTACTGGAATTAGCAAGATTTGACTTGAAGTGAGCCTTGGAGTGGATCTGGACCGTCCAAGTTAAACTATGACGCAATACATCTCCCTTATCCATCAAGCTTTACAGGATATTGGCAGAGTGTGGCGGCGCTAATCCCGAAGTCGTCTGTATAATATGCTTATAATATCGATACTACCCTTATAATAACAATATATGTCAGATATGTATATCACCTGTAAAATAATTCGCGTCGCCAATGGCGAACTGAATGCTGTCGAGATATTACAAATACATCGAACCACTTCAAGGATACACTGGACGACCTACAAAAAGCACAATGAATCGAACTAACGGACCTTGCCTAACGTGCGTCTTCGTGTTGGCGCAGACCTCGACTACTGTCCCCATTTGGAGACACGTAATGACTGGAGAGAGCGGTGCAGGCGTCGAGATTAGACTGCCTGTCGTTGCCCATCGATGATGTACCCACTCCGCTAAAAAAAAAAACGCTTTTGCCAGGTCTCACTCCTGGCGAAATCGACTAGATGAGTCGAACAACACGGTGTCCGTGCTAAAATGTGAATTCACCAAGGCTGCGCCTGTGTTCGACAGACCTTTGGTGCACAGCAATTGGCGTTCTGAAATACCTGGCGGCAGGAGGAGTCAACCCAGGCGAGAGACCGACTTCATCGACTCTCACCGCCATAACGAGGAGTTTGCCCCGATTAACCCACCCACACGCTCGCATTATAGCTTGCATGAAGTATGTCTGCATTGTTTGCTTGATGTGCAGGGCCTAGCTAGCTCACTCGAACTTCGTGGCTGCCCCCGACACCTTTCGTCCTAGTGGCGCGAGGATGTGGGAAACGTTGCTACAGCTACTTATCACTGTTCACGGAGTGGCTAATCACTCTGACAGCGAGAAGCGGATCCCGATCGTCGCGTGCTCCCCTCGTAGACAAATGAGCATAACCTCTGTCATCCAGAAACTCGCGTTGGAGACGGCCGTTGGTGTCATGCCAGCGAACGAAACCACGCACGCGTCCTCAGCGGTGTCGAAGTCAATCCACCAGAACATATCACTGGTGTTCCAGACCTCCTCCGCGTGCGTTTTTTTTTGTCCACGAGCAAATCTTCCATTATGATCTGGTCTCGGTCGAGTCCGCGCATCTGAATGCGGTACCCCTTCGGAGTTTTGAAATGTGATAGGAGCACCAGTGCCTTGGCGCAGCCGACGCAGGTGCTGTTCGTGTCCATCCAGCGCATCTCCTCATAGAACACGAAGCTCCCCTCGTCCACCTTTTGGACGAACCGGGCTTCCGCATTCAGCACATCCGAGTGCAGGCGAGCGTAGCGCGTCGGGTCTTGTAGCATGGCCCAAAACTTGGAAAACGCCGACTTGCTTGTGAGGTTGCAGAACGTCTTGGTGATCATGAACTTGAAAAAGTGGCCGTCGACCAGCCGAGTCTCCATCCACCCCGACAGACAGCCACTTAAGGGCGCGGTGACCGCCATTTCCTCCGTAAACGCATTCACTTTCTCGATGTAGTCGGCGTGGATCGCAGCACAAGTTTTGGGAGCCAGCGGTTTGAGCAGTCGGAAGTACGACGAGTTGGCGAGGTACAACTTGTGTTCGGCATTCAGCAGGCCCGCGAGCAGCGCTATCCGCTGAGATTCCTCTCGGAATTGCCGTCGCAGCAGCGTGTTTTCGTTGCGCAGGCGCGCCGTCACTCGGATCGCATTTGCTAGTCGACGTCGAAGCTGGTCTGTCCGTGCTTGGGCGGCAGTCGCTGCATCGGCCGCATCGCCTTCGAGGTCGACGGCCGTAGAGAGCGACTCGAGGCCATCGAAGCCGGAGGAGAGTGCCCAGAGCTGACACTCGAGAATCTCCACTTGTCGCTGAAGGTCACCCACTCGTCCCTAGTGTTGGGGAAGAGTAGACATCATCAGTAATGCTCGTTCGTGCGCGCCGCGTTGTCCTCGACAGCTACTGAGAATCAGACCCTACCTTGTTGCGGTAGTATCGGCGCCGCTCCCTTTCGCGCGCCTTCTCGCGTCGTGCGATTTCTTTGTGGGCAGTGCTTGAAGTCTTCACCACGCGCTTGTCGACCCCCGAAAACTGCCGAAAGGTTGCTGATTCTAGCGTGGTCGGCGACATGGGACCATGGTCACGCTCGGCGCCGGGGAAGGCGTCAACCATCTCGTCTAGAAGCGTGTCGAGCTCGACGATGCCAAATTGCAAGGTCGATACGGCGGCTTGCATAGCCATCCTCGTCGGTCGGAACGCGCTGTCGCGAGCGCGCGCTGGTGAAAAGCGGAATGCAAGATATAGGCTTACGCTAGACAGACGATCGGCAACAAGGTCTGCATCAATCTCTCTGAAGACCACCAGCTCAAACGGGCGGGCGCGTTCGCTGACAAGAGAATCGGATGATCTAAAAAGAATGGGTGGCCCCCGAGCGATTGATGGCGTGTACGCTGTCGGATGCATCGCATTGCGTCATCTTTGATTAGGAGGAGGTCGGATACACAGCAAACGTGAGGGGTGCGTGCGTACAACGATCGCCATCGTGCACTGTGTAGCACATTTTACCTAGAACAGAGAAACAGACCAGCACCCAACGATCGGATAGTCAGATTTAGTCCTCCTCGTCGAACTCGGCGCGTTTCGGATTGCACTGTCCGTGGTTCACGCTCTCCGGGATCTGCAGCAGATTCTGCTGCACACGTACACAATGTACACGAGAATGGTCGACTCGGTCTACGCTTGGTTGCTCTGTACAGGACAGCGATGCCGAATTGAATGCCGCAAAGATATTAGTCCAGGCCATCCACCGTCTCCAAAGGAGAAATCACGGTAGTCGCTGATAAAGAGGCATAACAGATCATCGTGAAGCCATCCGCAGTGAAGTGGGGCTTTTCGACCCATGGGTGAGATGGAATAATGCCGTAGACAAGCAGATCGTGCTGCTGATTGCGGACGGACGAGCAGGTGCTGTCGAATCAACATCAGTGAAAGACGACGCGTTAGACGCAACCGACTCCAGGAACCGTCTGACTAGGAGGTCTGGAACTCGAGCGAGTCGAGCTTGACGAGTGCATCGACGCCGGTTTCTTGCTCCATGGACAAGGGTCACGGCACGTTTCATCGAGAATGTGTCAAAAAGCACAGACTCCACGCACAGCAATTAATTAACTCCACATCTACAAACAAAGTTAACACACTCACTTGTCACTTGGGAAGCGAGAACCGCGGGCCGAGGATGACCGACTCGCACCGAAGACATAGTAACACCACCTCAGTCATCCAGAAGTACGAGTTCGCGCCGATCGTGGGTGTCATGCCGGCGAACGAGACCACGCACGCGTGGTCGCGCTCCTCGAACTGCAGCCACGTCAGCTGGTCGCTCGTATTCCATAGCTCCTCGGACAAACCCACCTTGCGATCACCATCGTCGGACTCCAGCAAGTCCTCCATCTCGGTCTGGTGTCTGTCCAGCGCGTGCATGTGGATGCGGAAGCCGTTCTCGATCTTGAAGCGCGAGACCAGCACCGCCGACTTGATCATGCCCCCGCTGATGCTATCTGCGTCCGGGTCCATGGTGCGCATCTCCTCTAGGAACACGAAATTGTCCTCGTCGATCTTCTGCACGAAGCGCATGCGCACGTCCAGCACCTCCGAGTACAGCCTCCGGTTGCGCGACGGGTCCAGCAGCACGGCCCACGTCTGGGAGCACGCGAACTTAGCGCTCGCGCGCGGGAACGTCTTCTCCAGCGCGAACTTAAACAGCCGGCCGTCCACGACGCGCCGCTCCCTCCAGCCCGACACGCTACCGACCAGCGGCGTGCCGAAGGTGGATCGCGAAAACGCGTGCACTATCTCGACGGCCTGGTCGTGGATCTCGTAGCAAGCCTGCATCGACAGTGGCTTCAGCAGCCGAAAGTACGACGCATGAGCTGTGTACAGTTTGTGTTCGGCGTACAGCAGGTCCGTGATGAACGCCGTGCGCTGCGCGGACTCGCGGAACTGCCGTCGGAGCTGCGTGTTCTTGTTGCGCAGCTGCGTCTTGATCTGCGTCAGGTCCATCACGAGTGCCTCCAGCGTCTCTCGGTCCAAGCATCCCGTGTTGGCTTGGTTATTGGCGACGGAACTCGCCTCTTTGGTATTGGGAAACGCCGTCAATGACGCGCTACTGGTGCTGCCGCTTGTCGCCAACGTGAGCGCGCGCAGTTGGCGCTCTAGCGTCGCTGCCTGCTGCCGCAAGCCGGCCAGTCTCTCCTACGGCACAAGCAAACCATCATTCTCCAGCTCAGCACTTACAAGCATGTTAGGACACTTTCTTCGTCCGTCTGACTCTCTCACACCTTCTTGCGGTAGTACTTGCGGCGCTCCTTCTCGCGCGACTTCTCCCGCTTGGCGTCGACGGCTTTGCGCTCTTTCACGGCCTTCGTCGGGGACAGCTCGTCCTGGAGAGAGAAGGTAAAGACGCCACCCGCGCCGGGCGACTGCAGCGCCGGCAGATCGACCGCGAGCGCGTCCGTGAACTCGAGTAGCATGTCGAGGTCCGAGACGGCGCTGCCGCTCGCCAGGCTGCTCTCGGACAGCGCGTCGTCGTCCTTGGCTGCCGGCCACGGCGCATGCAGCGCCTGTGCCTGCGTCGTCATGCCAGGAACGGGGAGCGGAGAGGGGCGGGCGTCAGTCTCGTAGGGCAGTGGAGGACGCCAGCCAGGGAGGAGGAAGGGGAGCGGTGGGACGCCGCGCTTCTTCGGGAGACTTGTGGTCGAAACGGCGAGGCTGGGACTTCGAGTACTGCGTTTTCTGTTTTTAGCATAATCATTTAGAATAATTTGCAAAACATATAAAAAAAGTGCTCTGGCACTGTGAAAGTCAGTAGGTTTCAGAATTTTTATTTTTTTTTGTAATTGGTACAGTAGCTGTTGATTTTGACAGTTGGAAGCACAGTGGAGACCCCGTGGCGTTCTCAGGTTGCTGTTGTGAAATTGTGAAGGTCCTTTTTGTCCTTTTTGTGGTGATTACTCACTAAAAAGGGGATAAAATAGTGTTGTAAGGAGTCTAGAGGAAGCTGAAGAGCAAGGAAATGGAGGAAAGCGAGAATTAGATTTGCCGTGGTGCGGCGACATGAAGGGTCGAGCCTGGTGGGAGTCGCCAAAACTGGCCACCACAGCCACAGCATCCTGCGCCTATGGATCAGGCTAGCTTCAGGTGCAAAATCAAGTGTAAATTTACTGCTCATGTTTTGAGCACTCGTGTAAAAAAACTCATCGTAAACGGCGATTTTTCGTTTGCGTGATTTGCTTGGTTATCAGTAAGTTGCTAAGAATGTTATTTTATCATAAATAAATAAGAAAATTCTAATAGATGACTTAAATCGAAAATATTTGCAAAAGGTGACTCAAACCGGCACACCTGCCGTAAATTACACCGCAACACGTTTATATTTCGAAAACAAAACTTAAGAATGCACCGCGAAGCGGTGTTTGCGCTGCCGTAGGCAGCGGGAACAACGCAGCAAGATAAGGTTAACACACGCTGCTCCAGGATTGGTTGGGCTGTAGCTTGGCTGTAGGATAGCGCTGCGCGCAGCGCAGCAAGATAGGGTTAGTATAGACTTCAAGGGTTGCCGTGTTACCGTGTAATTTACGGTAGGTGTACTAGTTTGGGTCATCTTTTACAAAATTTCGATTTGAGTCACCTATTGGAATTTTCATTAAATAGTTGTAAAAATACATGGTCAAACAATACTTAACTTAAATAAGTAAAATAATATTACCGACCGTAACGTTAGGTGCTCTTGGTGCAGCTTGGCATTCCTCAGCGACCGTCGTTGCCCTCTACTCTCCCCCCCGCTGTCGACTCCAATTAGCGCTCACCAACCCTGAAAGCTGCCAGCCTGACCATATTCGTGTCGCTTATGTCATTTTGGCAGTGAGAAACGGATCCCGATCGTCTCGTTCTCTCCTCGCAGGCAAATGAGCATGACTTCTATCATCCAGAAGCTCGCGTTGGAGCCGACCGTGGGTGTCATGCCGGCGAAGGAGACCACGCACGCGTCTGTGACCTCCTCGAAGTCAATCCATGTGAACTGCGCGCTTGTGTTCCAGATCTCCTGTGCATGCGGGTCAGAGTCGGCAAGCAGATCCTCCAATATAACCTGGTCTTGGTCGAGCCCGCGCATGTGGATACGATATCCCTTCGGGGTCTTCACGCGCGACACCAGCATCGCAGCCTTGACGGCGGTGACGCAGTTGCTGTCCGGATCCATTGAACTCATCTGCTCCAGGAAGACGAAGTTGTCCTCGTCCACCTTCTGCACGAATCGCAGCTCCACATTGAGCACAGGCGAGTACAAGCGGGCGTTGCGCACCGGGTCCAGCAGCATGGCCCAGACTTGGGAACACGCTGATTTGCTGCTAACATTGTGGAACGTCTTCTTGATCGTAAACTTGAAAAAGTGCCCATCGACAAGCCGCGTCTCCATCCATCCCGACAGACTGCCGCTCAAGGGCACGGCCATCGCCATGTCCTTTGTAAAGGTGGCCACTTGCTCGACACACTGGCTGTAGACCGAAGCGCACGTCTTGGGCGTCAGCGGCTTCAAAAGTCGGAAGTACAACGAGTTGGCGAGGTACAGCTTGTGCTCGGCGTGCAACAGGTCCGCGACCAGCGCCATGCGCTGAGACTCCTCTCGGAATTGGCGCCGCAGCTGCGTGTTCTCGTTGCGCAGGAGCGCCGTCGCTCGGATCGCGTTCGCTAGTCGCCGCTGTAATAGTTGCTGGGTATGTGCTTGGGCAGCTCCCGTTGCATCAGCTGCGTCGCCTTCCTGGTCGACAGTCGTAGAAGTCGATTCAAGGCTGTTGGGGCCAGAGGAGATCGCCCAGAGCTGACACTCGAGACTCTCCACTTGACGTTGAAGGTCGCTCATCCGCTCCTACAGATATTAGATGGTCAGCTGAGCTCGTTCGTTCAGCTCATCATGTACTGATCGTCAGACCCTACCTTGTTGCGGTAGTATCGGCGCCGCTCCTTTTCGCGAGCCTTCTCTCGGCGCACGAGCTCTTTACTGCCGCTAGTGCTCGAGGTCGCGCGTGGACGTTTTTCGAAGCCCACGTAAGCCTGGACGACGGTCTCTTCCGTCGTGGTTGGCGAGGCGCCGTCGCCACTCATTGTGAACTCAGAGAAGACGGCGCCGACCTCGTCCGCGAGCGCGAGTGCCACGTCGAGCTCGACGCGGCCGAGCATCCTGGTCCTCGCTGTTGTTTCTCCTCTGCCAGTCGCGGGGAAGCTGATGTGGGGTCGAGTCCGCAGAAAGCAGTGAGGACACGAGAGATCGGGAGATCGGAAGGGCTCGAACTGGGCTTGTGAGTTTTTTATCCTATTCAAAACTGAACATTGTTCCAAAATGAACAAAGTTGTTTTAATTTTTTTTTTTAAATGTGTCCAAAACGGAAAATTTCGGGTCTCGCTTGATTAACCTCACGTTCGCTTCAACTCCCTCCTTAGATCCGTGTCAACTCCATCAAACTGTGCGGTGTTGGCGGATGGCTACAGCATGGGCCGTCCACGTGGAGACGTCTAGCAGCTATTCAACATTATCGTCCCGAAGAGTCATGGCAAGGACTTCGAAGACGTAAAATGCATAACCTGTTCGCTCATCATCATAAACGTGAAACCGCGCAACAGGATTCCGCATGCTGCCAAAAATCCAGCGACCCTGGTATCTGTGAGGGAGAAGTGGCTTGGCATCCACAAAGCCCAAGGGAAAGTCAGAGCTGCCCGCATGCTACAGAAGAGCAGCACGCCAGCATGCGGGGTGATCGGCTGCGCTAGGTCGCCGTTGACGGCGACCATCATGAGGACGCTGTTTCCCGAAAGCGCGGCCCACTCTCCGCGTCACACGTCCAAAAAGTCGAAGAAGGTGCTCTCGCGAGACGAGTGTTACATGGCAATCGCTACCGCCATATACACCACGGGTATAGCCTTCCGTGTCGTTGAGAACAAGCACTTCCGCGCCATGTTCGACAACGAGGAAGACGTGCCATCGCGTTTCCAGGTCGCTAATCAGCTTCTCGATTGAGTGTACGAGTGCGAGAAGGAAAGCGTACTTCAGGCGCTGGCGACTGTTTCCGCTCTTGCAGTTGTGACTGACGGATGATCGAGCGCAACGAACGAGAGCGTCATCAACTACGTCCTCGTCAACCCGTACATCAAGCCGATTTTCTGGAAGTCCGTGTCGACCGGCACTGATCAGCACACGAGCGCCTATATCGCCAAGGAGATACTCGAGATGATCGACGAGGTGGAGCAGGCGGTGGGGCGCAAGGTTGTGCACTCTGTTGTGACAGACAACGCAAAGAACATAAAGGGCGCATGACAGATCCTCGAGCAACCTCCACGCGGCCTGATCTGTAAGGCTGTGCCTCGCACACAATGAACCTGCTGATGAAGGACGTGTTCGGCCTGGAGGCGTTCAAGTGGGTGCTCGACAGCGCCAAGAAAGTGACTAATTTTATTAAGTAGCAGCCGGCCCTCCTGTCCCGCTTTCGTGAGTTCCAAAAGCAAATGACGGCGCCCGGTAAGGCGAAGCGTGCGCTCTCCCTTCTAGTTAAGACGCGGTGGTACTCCTGCGAGGCCTGCATCCGGAGCGTCTACGAGAGCAGGAGCATCATCGCTTCGACGTTTGCTGATGCCGAGTTCCTTCATCGGTATGTGAGAAGCCAGGACGCGTTGGATGAAGTGCGGACGATAGTAGCTGACGCGCAATTCTGGGACCGCGCTGCTGTCGTGTTCAAGGTAGCCAAGCCGATCGACACTTGCTTGGCGAAGTTTGAGAAGGACAACTGCTGCATCTCCATGATTGGCCACCTGTTTGCGTGGCTTGAGGACTCGGTATTCGGCGTGCCAGCAGCGCCTGGGGCGGCTAGCCTCGTTCGTACCGCCCATGCCATGGTCACCGAGCGAAAGAAATTCCTATTCACGAACTCCATGCGTGCCACATACCTGCTCGACCAGTCCAAGCCCGTACCAGTGTCTGGGGATGACGCGATCAGCGCAATCACCTCCACGGTCGCGTTGGCTGAGCACCTCGGACTTCCCGACGGCGTACCCGCTGCTGCCGTCCACCATCAGCTTGTGGCGTTCGCTCGGACGAAGATGGACTGGACGGAGAAAACCACACCACGTTCAGCCCTCTCGACTGGTGGTCTCTCAACAGTCGATTTCTAGCCCTTACTGCGCTGGCGACTCATGTTCTGTCGATTCCGACCTCATCGGCTGCCAGCGAGCGGTACTGAAGCATCCACGCCTTTATTCAGACAGCTGAGGACGCGCCTAGACCCGAAGCGCTTGGAGAAGCTTGTCTACGTCTACTCCAACATCGACGACAAGAACGCAGCTGACTACATCCTGTACGAGCTGTTCCCGGAAGCCGAGGAATTTCTGGGCAATCGCGACGGTGAAGTAATGTCGCTAGAGGACCCTGACGTGGAGTCGCCGACGTGTGCGCCAGCGACAGTGTCAGGATCGGCGCCAGTGGCGCCACCCGAAGCAGATCGCGCCCTCGGTGGAACTCCACAGCTTTGAAGCAAGCACGAAATGGTGTCAGGCGCTCGTGAGCCGCCAGGTCGGAGTATGGACGATCTGGTGGTCTCGTCAACGACAGCCAACGAGTGACACAGTGCTTAGTGGTGTGTCAGGTGCTCTTGGCCGAGCTTCTGTGGGTCATCTTCGGCGCGTCGACGACGCCCGACGCCACTGTGTTCTCGACGCGTGACGGGCTCTTGTAGGCTGGCAGCTCGTCACCAACGCCGTCCGGCACGACCTCCTCACTTGGTCCAGTAGGATGACGCTGCTGCAGGCACACCAGCAGATGTTGTGCTGCGGTGTGATCTTCAAGGAGTGCGCACACGTGAGAGCCAGCGCCGGGGTCGCCTCATCCTCGAACTGGGTCAGCAGAGCAAGCACGCGCACGCGTCAGTCGCCGGCCGCGCGTCAGCGTCTCCTCGACTACCGACACCGCCACCAGTTTGCGCAGCAAGGACGAGTGCACATTGGGCAAGATGGCCTGCAGCCGCGCGCTCGCGTACATGAGTAACTCGCCCGTGGTGCCGGCTGGTCGAGTAGCTCGTCGAACGCGAGCTTGTTGTTGCACTCGTGCTGATGCGCCATATCACAGTAGCGAACGGCGGCGTCGCTGATCGCGCGGTTCTGCCGCTCGTGCTCGTTTTCCTCGACCCTATCGAGAACGCTTGCTGAGGCGGTGAACGCTAGAGACCGGCGCATGCACTCTGTCGCGCCACCGTCCAGCAGGTTGTCGAGGCAGTCGGACACGTCGTTGCGCGAGGTGAGCTAGGCGCTGTCCTTGCACAGCACGAGCCCGAATGGCATGCATGTGAGCTTGACATCGCTTTTTACCGGCGTGCGATATTGATCCCGAAATCTCTGCAGCCGCGAAAGGTGCCGGAAGTGAAGCTGCTGGCTCATGTCCGGTCCGTCGCTTTAAAGCTCTCGTCGTACTGCGCGGCGTCCATGTCGATGGTTGCGTACATAACCCTCCGTTCGACGGCTTGTCGGCCCGCCAAC